>JBBPTN010000062.1:0-74540 GCA_038094075.1 Xerocomus spinulosus | reverse complement strand
AATCCAGCGAATAGCATCGCCAGTTTCGCCAGAGAAATCTGCTGGGAGTGCTGCTTTAAGTTCTGGTTTGACGGTGGACATGGTGACAGGTGGTGGGGGTGAAGGGCTGAGTTGTATGGGCAAAGGGGTTTGTGACTGTTGGGCAAAGGGCAAGGGGGCTTGTGGTGGCGAAGGTTGTCTAGGGGGAGTAACAGCAGCTGGCAGACTAGGGGCAGGGACAGAGGGACCAGGGCTGAAGAACTTAGGGAGTCTGGGGGGATAATAGGGCAGAGGGCTAGATATGGCAGAAGAACCTGTGATTCTCCTGGGCTGGAACGCAGAAACTGAGGCAGAGGACAATGGTACTAGGGCAGAGGGTTGTGAGTCCTCTTCTTCAGAGTCAGAGGGGAGGCGATAGCCTCGCTGGGATGAAGGTCTGTGAGAAATGTTGCTGGGGAAGTCCTATGTACACCTGAATAGGTGGGACAAGGGAGATACTTGATCTTTTGTTACGCTGAACACACACTTGTGTCATTCAACAACCTCTCAACAGTCAGACGCTCACAAAGAGGTCGATAGAATCCATTGAGCTAGGAGATCAGGTCAAGGACAGAGCGATAGAGACACAGATTCTGAGGTGAACTCAGAAGACAAGGATAAAGACAAGGCAAGGACTGGAGAGCTCAGAGAACAGAGAGGACACAAGAGATGCATATGATTGTGCAGATCAAGTATGGGAGAATACAGTACAGGGCAGCGGGGTATTTATACTATGGAATGCACAGCATGGAATAGTATAGAATATGAAAGAAATGCATGACTAAGTACCTATAAAGAGAAGATACCTATGGAGTAGCTGGCCGAGATAAAGACTAATCACAAACAAAGCAAGAGAAATAAGATTCTAAGAGAAGCAGGACATGGCGATATCGATAGGATATAAGCAAAGGTCCAGAAGCGTGGGGAATCTCATAGGAAAAGAGTAGAACATCATGAAACAGATAGGAAATTGTAACACCACCCACCAGCTCTTCCACCGCAAGGAGTACTGAAGCAAGTTTCCGAGAAGCCAATAGCTTGTGCATGTGTTTCGAGTAACTCTGTGTAAATTTGACAACAATTTCTTTGACTGTGGCCGCATGTTCATCTTGTTCACCTATGAATACAAGGAACCCAGTGTCCAAATGTCTTTGTATTTGAATTTGTACAGGTTACCATCCTCAGTCATGTATGAATTCTTGTAAGGGAATCAGCGAACGATGGGCTCAGTTTCTGAGTCACGGGTCCAAGATCCAGGGGTGGGCATGGGAGACATATAAAAAGTCACCAGTTTGTCAAATGCATTTCTCAATGCTTTGACAAACTGAGCAAGCAAGTTACATTGATAATTGTCATGGAAGTCACAGTCAACCCTAAGCACAGGCATCAGTGCACCCACTTGCACAGATCCATCAGAATGCATGATAGCCCCAGATGCATTGATAAATGGCCCTAAAATGTGTAAATAGGCAAGCACTCTTTTCAAAAGTACCAACATACCATAGTGTGAAATGAAAACTGCTGGCAGGCAGGACTTACCAACTTAGTCTTTGCACTGCTTCTGCATGTAATAAGCTCAATAATATGCCATGGCCTGCCAATCAGGGTCTGTGAGCTCACCCTTGCCTACTATTACAATAAGGAGACAGTTGTTCCATTCTACATGGCCATTCATCATATACCGCAACTAGTCTCCATCTATTGTCCTTGCAAATGTTGGCTTTAAACCATCTGGTGAATGCAACAGTTGTTTATCATGGAGCATTTCATGAAGCCAACCAAAGAAAACATCCTATCGTTGTGCCTCATCTTCTTTCAGTTCAGACAACATGTTCACCAGGGCTTGGGTAGGGGAAAAGTCTTCCAACCCAAGGTTTCGCTTGAGCAAGAAGACATCATCTGATAGGTTACTAAAAACTGATGAAAGGAGAGTGACTGGGATGAAGAGAGGGTGCTTATGTAACGTCCCAGGAAGCATACTGGGTGTAGCCACTCTTTCAAGGTGTGCAGACAGCAAAGAGGGAAAGTATAGAGTGATGAGACTCACTCTGTACTAGCAAGGGTTTGATATAGGAGTATTACACTTGATTAGATCAAAGTGTAGCTTGATAAGATCTCAGATCAACTGATCTGTGAGAGCAGTGAAGGGGATCTGAGATGTGTGAGAGAAAGAAGCACTTGCTTTAGGTCTGATCTCTGCTAATTACATGACAAGTATTTATACTCAGAGTTAAAGAGGAGATCTAATCTCTAAATACTAAATAGAGAATGAAAGAAGTATCGTATAACATTAATGTTACCATAAGAAGGTAATATTATGTCACAACCGGCTGATATCTTACAGCATTTGATAATGCTGATGACAGATCTTAAATCTAGAATGATTAACAATTGTTCTAGTCTATTCTGTGACTAAATCAGGTAAGTGATTCATAGAATGTGTGATAACTGGAAATCCCGTATGTTCTGGAGCCTACAGGGCTTCATCAGGTGTCTGTCCGGGTTCCTAAGGTACCCATTTAGGTGGGTATAGCCCCTGGACACAATTTCCGTCATGGGACTGAAGAAAAGTTGATTGGTCTATTAACAATGTAGACTTCACACCTGTCCTTTTTCATTGCCTCTCGAAAATAGGAAGGCTTTGCAAATGTAAATGGTGCAACATTGGGGTGTTTGTACTCAAGCGCATCATAGTCCAACTTTCATTTCTTGAATGGCACTTGTGTGCAAGAATAAGAACTAAAATGCAGGCTAATTGTATCAAATACTATATACCTGTTGTGTCCATTGAACCTGTACAAGGATGTGTACTTTCATCAGGGGAGGACCATCTGGGAATATTGCAGAGAGCTTCTGGTCAGCTCTCAGCTCCTTCTTCTTGGCCTGAGAAGCAGATTGTTCAAGGTCCTTCAAATCTAAGGGGAGTCTGACATGGAAGAGAGTGAGTTGGTGTGCATCCACACCCTTCAAGCTATTTGGGTTCTCCTTCAAGATCACCTCTTTCAGGTTGTTGACATACCCTGAGCATTTGACAGTAACATCAAATGGACATGGGTGGGAATCCAGTTCCATTACAAAGATGAAAAGTCTGAAATGTGAGGCCATGGAGACAGGGAGCTCATCTGTAGCCATGGGGTGGGAGATGGCAGGTGGTGACGGCAGGTGGGAGGATGTTCGGACACGGCCGGATGTTCGGATGTCAACCCACGGACTTTTGGGGGCAACTTGTGTAGGGACCAGGTTACCGGGATCAGCAATCTTTGAAATGGCACGTGATGGGGTGCGTTAGGTACTGAACCTTTTTTCCATAATGAGTCTATTTGCCAGTCTGCAGACGAAACAACAGAAAAAGACGTTGTACCGGCGAAAAAAAAGTCTGGGTAGATATGAACACATTGATACAGTCATCGACCATCAAACATGTCCTCTAACAACCCCTGTTCTACAGCTTCCCAGTCGATATTTCCCCCGCTAGCATACACGCTCTCGTATGTCGAGAGGCTCACCTGCGAGAAAAACGGTCGTAGATCGCGGACCGAGTCGATCTGTCGCAGTGAGCTCAACATCGGACGCCGCATCACCTGCCTCTCCGCCGTCGACGCGAAACCGACAGAGGCAGACACAGACGGAAACGCGACATGCCCCGTCTTGGACCGCGTGCGCTCCTATCAAACATGCCTCAGAGAACAGCGGTCAGACACCGAGGGTGTACACACCGTGTCCGGGATGGGAAGGCTCCCCACAATATCTGCGAGCTGGTCAAACATGGCTTCTGGACGCCAGTCGTCTGGACGGAACACGGCGTCGACCGTGTCCGTTACGAACATCCATTGGTGTCTGAGATGCATGCCATAAGCAAATTCACGATAGTCTACAACCAAACGACAGGCCTACATTTGGAACTCGGGAGTTTGGAGAGTGAGGAGCAGGTCCAAGCACTTGCTCGCGGCTAGGATCAGAGGCAGATCCTCAGACTCATCAGCGGGCACGGTCACAATGATTTGTTCAAAGATCCGGTACTGTAAGTCAGAATGAGAATGGGTTTGGAGCACAAAGAATAACGCTTGCCAGTTCAGTCAAGATGACTGGCCAGAAACTAGTCAAGTTGTGTGGCGATAGGCGGCAGAGAAGGACGCGGATGCACAAGAAGACTTCACTCTGTACGATGGGCGAAGGAACGTTGCGTAGGGTGTCGACCAACTTCTCCTGTACGCTGGGTAACTGAGTCAAAAAGTGATTCTTCTCCCCCACGAACAGGACCAGCGACAGTCGTCGTAAATTGAGAGACCGAACCAGCATCTCGTTCTCTCGGTTGACAAAAATATTGGTAGATGGCGCAGTAGCAATGCGACCTACAACGGCTCAGCCAGGACACACAACATACAGAGACCAAACAAACCCAGCAACTCGCCAAACGACGTCTTGTCCGAGTCAAACAGGGCTTTGATGATTGGTTTCCATCTGAGAGCAACCGTTGAATTGGATTGGAATAGCCGACTGTCATATAAAATATCAGACACTGGTGTGCGCCAAACTTTGAGTGCCGGAGGTAGCTTTGTGAGTTCCGTTATAATGTCGACTACTGTGATGTCCAAATCCAACGGACTTCGCGCGAGTCAGATACTACTTTTATATCAAGGAAGATGATTTACCGTGACTTTCCCTTGAGAGCAGAGTTGATTATGTGGTACACGATATTGCTGCAAGTGCTCGCCACCCTGTCATTGTCCATAAGGAATCTTCGCAAGTTGGGAACCACGGTCGTTGCGATAAATTCGACAACCTGCTCAGGAACAAATACGTTGGGTCAAATCATTGCCAACGTGTGTCCTTACCTGGGATGGCAACTCGTTTCCCCATGTCGCTTTCGCATTGTCTTGCAGAGATACTGCACTAGAGTTCGCCTTGTCGTTTATCTTGAGATCTGGGGCGTCTCAGTAAGCAGGTACTTTGCTGTCAAGTCGAACTCACCTCCACGAGGTGCTGGTGACGATCTACCATTGATCAACGAATCCTTTGTGGAACGCTTGATCCAACTCGAAGGCTCGGCTGTCCTGCCGACAAAGGTCACACATGCGTCGAGCAGCTTGCCAAATGTTTCCTGAAGGTCCTTCTTGATCCGTTTGTCGTCCATGGCCGTGGTCTGGGTGACTTTATCACCCAACACACAAAGACACCTACAAACACCCATTGAATCGTGGTGTTGGTCATTGAATGCCTATCTCACCTCAGGGTCAGATAGATTTGTGAGCGGAACTCCCTGATGTTGGAAGAAACATCTTTTGCCAGTTGCATAAACCTTGGCCAAACTTGAAGAGCCAGAGGGCCCTCTAACCGCAATAGGTACTGCTCCAGAAACTTGAGCAAAGTGCTGTCCGATCTGCAAACGGCCCTATTAGCCCCAAGCAAACTAATTTAACCGCAGTTACGCTTACACGTCAGGATTTATATATCTCCGACTCTTCTCAGAACCGCCTGATGATCGAATGACAATACCCTCGCATATCATTTGTACAGCAGAATGGGCGCTCGCGATGAGAATGTCAACCAATTCAAATGCAGCACCCTCGGCCAGTTCGGAGTCCTTGGCATGAAGTGCGAGATCCCGATCCCAACAACTGATCACGCTCTCCAGCACTTCCGAAGGATAAGCTCGGAAGAGGTATTCTAACACTCTCCGACAACGCCCTCGCGTTCGGTTATAAATCATTGTTAGCGAATCGTCTTCGGAACGCTTCAAACTTGGGCTTGTCCAGACGAGTTTGACCCATATTGTGAATAAAACGCGAACACCGTCATTGAGTGAACGGAAACCGGGAGAGTGGATCTGCACGACTAAGTTGATCCCCAGATTTCCGAGAAAGGTACACTCACCGCAACCTGATCCTCTGAAGGCGATGAAGTGTCGCCAGTGAACACATTCGAGACATAGCCAAGGATGCCACTACTGTCGCCAGTCTTCTCTTGTGTTGAAGCGTCCTCGTCCAGTTGTGCCACTTCGGAGTAATTCGCAAGCCCCAGACCCAGTAATCGTTCCAAGGTGGTCAGTAACGCGACAAACTCAGTATCGGTTGCAACACCCTTGTGTACACTCGACAACCCCGGCTGATTAGCTCGAACCGCATCATTCAGTAGCGTTCGAATCTGCCGGCAGATGCAATCAACCAAGGGAGGTATCACCCCCTGAAGTGCAGGTTGGAACTGAGACACTGCCATAAGCACAAAGTCAAGCCAATGTTGCTGGACAGGCCGATTATAAGGCACGGCAATTCCATCCATCAGTGTTTGAGTCAGAAGAGAGTTTACTGTATACGCCTTCTTTCCTGGAATATGGGAGCCTTCAGAGCTGCCTTGTTCTTCGACATTCGTCTGGGTGATGAGAACCGTACTAGAGGCTGAGATCAGCGAATGAAGGATACGGAGAAGCTTGTTCTGGAGATCAAGCCGCTTCGCATGAACGAAATAATACAATTTTCCGATAATGATGGGCTCTAGTGTCTCAAGGGCAAGGTGATCGACCTCTCCGCGCGCAACGATGGCTTGTAAAATATCAGTAGACGTCGACTGAATCCTCGTGTTCGAAGGCTCCATTGTTGGTGCATTCTTTTCTGTCGACTCCGATTGTATAAACCTATGTAGGATGTGAACACGTAGGGGCATCGCAAAAAGTGAATGCTCGTACCGTGAAAGTAAATCGATAAGAATGTCCAGAAAACTGGATTCTGGGTCGAAGAGTGCTGAACAAGTATTAATATACCCGAAAACTAGGAGCGAGGAACGATTACCAGCTTTCGCTCTCTCCGCTAGTGGCCCGTATTGAATACGCTTGATCGAAGTACTTCGGGCGGTCTTTGTGAATCCTTGGCCACCAAACTGAACAACACAGTGTAGGACCTCAAGGAGGTGGAGAACGTAACGTTGATCAAAATTTTGCTCGTAAATATAGCCCCGAATTTCTTTGCCTTTGATCTTTATCATAGCAGGTTTTCGTCGAATATTCGGATTGAGCAGATCATAGAGGAACGGTTCCAATACACTGTAGGTCGATACTGTCAGTCTCAGTTGAAGATATTAATAACATCTATGCATACCGTATGTACGACCTGAGGTTACATCTCATCCAAGTCTCGCCAATACGGCGCGAGGTAGGACAATAATCTTGCTTTAGTGTTTCCAGGACAATCATCAGAGGAACTTTGAAACGGAATCCAGGAAAACTGTCATCATCTACGTGTAACCACGTTCAGCGTCTCCTGCTATTGAACAAAGCGAACAAACCTGTCAATCTCCACAAGACACCAAACGCTTCAAAGGCGTCATGAACAGTGCGGGGTTCTGGAGAATTCATGCTCTGAGCAATGATAGACTCAACGAAATGGGAACCCGTCGACGATTCCAATGTCCACACCAGGCTGACAGCCCGAGCATGAAATATTGCCCAGTCTTGATGAAGAAACTTGAAAAGCTGCAAACACTGTTAGGGTGTCCTCCGGGCATAGATCATGAAACATTGCCAACCCTCTTCACTATTCGGCCCACTACTCGTTTTTTCTCGGGAACAAAATTTGGAGCCAGCCTCGACGAGCGCTGAAGCGACACAAGGATAGAGATGCAGCTGTCTACCAAGTTGAAATCGATGTTCTGAGGACAGAGCTAAGCCCATCGTATGAAACGAAGAACTGTTCTTACCTCAACATCTAGACTATCCAGTATGTCACCTATCCATGATGACGAGTTCCAAGAAACCTCGACGGGGACATCTGAAGGTTTTTCAGCGAACTCTATGAGTCTTTCCAGTAAGGAAAGAACACGCGAGTATGATGTTCTCAAAAATGGATTGGCATCTCGTTGCCGGACCGCAACCCGCGCACAAATTTGGCTCAACGCAAATGACTGTTCAATGACTGAAATTAGAGGTGTGGTTGATTGGTTAAGGGAGTTGGACGAGGTGATATCAAGACCATAAAAAACCGATGCAAATGGTAATGAGCCGAAAGTCGGTTCTAATGATGAGTCTTGTAGATCTGGACGTCGCTGCAAAGCTTCAGGGGAAAGGTGTCGTAATATTTCATCTTGAAGAATGAAACCCTCCCGTACCGCTGGCGAGACGATTCGAGTTGAGTCCTCCTGGACGTATGCCTAAACAGAATTAAATGCCGAAAAACCAAAACAATCTAGGCTCTTACGAGTAGTGACTCCATCAATGCGGCAAAAATGATGGGCAAATGAATATTTTTCACTTCGTCATCTTGCATGGGGAGGGAGCGAAGAAGAAACAGCGTAAGGTTGATAGCCTAATAATTGCTATCAGTACGAAAGTGTGGACAGAGCTCCGTGCCTTGCCTCCAGTTGTTGTTCACTGGAATTGATGGCAACTAATATGGCTTTGAGTAACTGTTTCCACAGTATGCTGGGTTCCACGGCCTCTAACAAGGTGCTCGCAGTCATCGTGATCTGCATATCCTAAACGTCAACAAAGACACAGGGGATTAGTAAGATCATACATCTTCTCTCGTTGCTGAATCAGTGGTCAAATGATGGCGGACGGCTTTCAGAGCGTCGTAGATAAGAGTTTCTGTCAGCAAAGAGCCAATCTCCCATTTGTCAAGAAGAGAAATGAAGATCTTGAAAGGGCGCGACTCAGAATACTCTCCAGACGGATGGAACATCTCGCTCTGGTGTGTTGTATGAGAAATATCAGGGAAAGAAACGAAACTCTCACCTTCAGCGTAGAGGTTAAGAGCTGTAGCGCATGCTCCCTAAGATACGCGGATTGGGCTTCGCTCTTCTCATCGGGTCCCAAGAGCCATGTATATAACCGCCTGTTTAGCGACAGGTCACGCCTTAGGACGACGCTGATGGCTGCCTTCATAAGGATTAAGGCGTCGTTAGGCTGAGCCCGCTTGATGGCTGCACTATCGATACGCATTGTCTGCAATAGCATATCCAAGGCACTCCTGCGGACCAAAAGATTATCATCTTCCAGAGCGGCTGCAAAGGCTCTGATCATCAAACCAATGTCACACCCGACAATCAACGTTATATCTGAAGTGGTTCTAGTAGCGGACGGGATTGGATTATTCTCTCGCTCACCTTCGTCGGCGTGTAATCGGGGCAGACGTCGCGACAAAAAGTTGAGGGCTGTACCTCGAGCAGACGGCATTGTGATCATAACGAGCCAAAGATTCTGCATAAAGAGCACCGGTGACACCGTACCAGAGAGTCGGTCCAGGAGACCTAGCACCTGATCATGATGCATTTATATGATACATCGGTTAGAGAAGGACTCGTACCTTGTCAAAAAACTCGCCGGTTTCCTCCTCGAGTCCAGGGAGTAAAGCAAGGATAAACGACTTCATTACAGGTCGTAGATCTTGCTGAAGAGGTAGATAATATGTGTCGTAGATGTTGAGCAGGGTGGGCTGGCCAATTTATGAGCACGGTTCCAGACTTATTCCAAATGCCTCATCAGACCTTGACTGACGTTGACGCATACTCGAAGAATGGAAAAAGCCCCGAGGACCAGAGCGGGAGATCGCGTTTCAGACCCTCGGTCTAGCGTCACTGCATCAGGACACAGGCCGTCTATGATTATAGCAACTTACACCAAGGACAGAGAGGATGTGAGTATACACGTCAAGAGCCCGTTGGTGTACGCCAGTTGGCAGAGCAGGGTTCAGGCACTGGGAGAGACGTTTGGCTACGATGAGCTTGTGGGGGATTTCCTTGAACTGGAGGTAGGACTGGAAGGTCTACAGAAGCAAATAGTCGTATCAATTGGCAAGAATTATCTGCCCAGGTACACACCTTGAGTAACTGTTTCAAGAACGCTATACAGTCTGCCCACTCGTGCACATTGTCGAATGCATTCAGGCACTTTTCGACCTGCTGAGTGTACTTTTTGTACTTTGGGTCGGACGAGTACGAATGCTGAGCTGCTGCTACACAATTGTTATTACAGAGGGTCGCTCGAAATACGGAAGCTCACCCCGTTCACCGGTCTTGTTGGACGACTGGCCGGACGCTGCTCTGCCTGCACGGTCTGCTTCCCTGAGCCTGGCAGTCTTTGCAGACATTTGCTTGTGCCTCCAGCGAGGCGTTGCGGAGAGAACGACGCGGGCTCGTACTAGCAGTCTACACGTGACCTAATCGGAACACACCCTGCACCGCTCCCATCCCTTTGACTCCGTTCCACCACTCCTTGGCAGCCAACATCGCCCTGTCCTGCGTCTGCAGTCTGCCCACACCTAGCCATGTCCCTTCTGCACACTTGACAATCAAGGACCTTGTCTTGGGTGAATAGTAGGCTGTGCCAGGCTCAGATGCCACAGCCTCGGGTAAAAGCTCGGGGGGTATCACCCGCAAGCCCGCAATCGCCACTCCTCGTCCGTCAGGGAGGGCTGTTGCCACCGTGAGACTACGCTGATGCCCAATGGCGTGTTCCAGTCGTGTAATAACAAGAGCCGTTTGAGATGCAAAGTCGACGGCCGAGTCTTTGGCAGTAATGAGAGGTGCGTGGGGTGCGGTCAATGTCATAGCTTCTTGGGGACCGCTTTGAGCCTACCATTACCAACCCCATGAACTCGATCCCGGTGTGTAAACCAAAGTGAGAACTCACCCTTCCCGAAAGCATGTCACGTAGGACATTGACCAAAAGTCTTCCGCCCGACGCAGCCAGAACACCTTGCATGTAGAGGAAATTGGCGTTCTCAGGAATGTGCTGTCCGAGTATATGCTTTGAAGTCTTAAGCCTAGGATATCGGCTACTCACCATCCGTTCGACAGCCCATATGCTACCTGCATCTACTGGCTTGCCCGCCCTTCGACTGACTTCACCCATCTCAATAACACACACACCTGTCTCTCGCTCGCCAGCCATCAACGCGCGTTGGATGGGTGCAGGCCCACGATATGCTGGAAGCAGACTCGGGTGCACATTCAACCGCTGGGTACCGGGAAACAGGGCAAGGGTAGACCCCGGAAGAATCCGACCAAAGGATGCCGTGATGAGAAGGTGGGAAGCATTTTGGAAGCTTGAACCGTCTGGGTGTGGAACAAACGGACATGGAGGCTGTAATGAAGGAAAACCACTATCTGGTATATCCATGCAAAAAGATGGAGGACATAAGCTCACTAGCCACTTTTTGAACGCAGACTTGTCCTCCGGTATTGTATGTACTGGTATTCCGAGCGTCTCCCCGATTTTCTTGAGTGGTGCTGTGATCAGTGAGGCACGAAACCACAGAAAACACAAAAGTGAACTCACATACGCCTATTCGAGAACCTCTGCGACCCGTCTTTACATCAGGATTCGTCACTATGTGGAGAGTATTCCAAACATCTATTGGTAGAGGCATCAGTACAATCTCGGTTCAGTTCCTAGGTATCTGGTCCTGACAAGTCCCACTGGGGCGACAAGCAAAGCAGATGGCCCCGCCTACAAACGCCATACACCGTGTCTCGGAAGACTCACCCCTTGCATTGTAAACTTCCTTGAACACTGTGCACGAGAACGAGTCGCGCCCAAAAAAAAGGATTTTGAACGGGTCTCTGACGAGCTCTCCTTCGTACGTCTGGGATGCCAAAGCTGGGTGTGCAGCTATACTAGAACTGTGTGGAACATGGCACGATCGGAAAGCTCGCTCTTGTGCTAGTCTAGTTACGCGCCGAAAGCGTGTATTCACAAATCTCCTGTTGCAAAATAGTCTGAGAAGAGGCTGGAACGAGAACAAGGCAGAATACCGGTGACTATGACAGAGCAACATGCTTGGTCCGCTGACCTGCTAATATGACGCCCCAGACAAAACGCGCGGTTCAAGCGACAGAATATAGTTGAATAAATTAAGGAACACAAGTGCAAGTAGTAACCAAGGATATGATACTGGCGCAATAATGTACAAGTAGAAAAATATGAAACAAAAGTCGGTCTATGATACCATAGATACACTAGGAGGTTCTCGAACGATCATCTCGGGGTCGTCACCAGCTTCTGAGGCAGGACCTGTGATAATATTGCGCATCTTGGTAGGCGCCTTAGTAGTGTGGAGGTCTTGCACCATGGATCCTGAACGAGAAGTTACAGCCGAGATCCCTGCAGAGCCACGAGCCGCTTTGGATTTGCCCGACTTGCCCAGCGCGGGTACAGAAATGGAAGCGACGGATTTTGGGATGGCAATCTTGTCTGAATCCGCAACCTTGGCATTGGTAGCCGTTGAGGCCATCGCTGCGGCGGTCACAAAGTCCGATTCCTTGTCACCAACCCATGAACGCGCAAACCAGCGACCGCCTGCAATGCCTCGAATCTCGCGGTTTGCAATTCTCCATTGGCGAACTTTGGCACCACTTCGGTCCAAAGGCTGCATGGTTGCAAAACCTGTCCCAATCTTGGGAGGCGGCTGGACTGGGAATGGCTTTGAAGGAAGGGGATATACTGGTAAAGGAAGGGGTGTACTCTCTCCAGGTTGTTCGGGGATGGGAGGGGGAGGGGGTTCAAGCTCAAGCTCTGGGGTTGGTAAACGTGAAATAGGGAATGGCGAAGACGGGGCTGTAATTGTGTGCGCTAGGGATAATTTAAGGACGCATTAAGTACCATTCCAACCATTGCTTACTTTCACTCATCGCTGTGTCCTCGACCGGAGGGATTGCCAAAGCCTTGTTTCTGCACAGGGGAATGTAAGAACGGGTTGCTGGAAAGTTGAATAACAACAACGTACTTTGGGGGTACCTTGATTTTGGGTTTTGACGTGGTTGCAGTTTTGCGAGGTGCTGCTTTTTTCTTGGGTGGTGGTTTCTCTGGCACAGCAACGTTGACGCTCTGACCATCCTCGTTGTCTAGTGGTTCTCGAGGTTCTATTAGCAAAGGTAGTTTAGCACCGCGAGCGACGACGTAAAGAGAATGACGAGAAGACTCACCATCGGGCTTCTTGTCCTCCTTGTCCAGTTTGTCGGTCTTGCGAGGACGTGACGGCTTCTTGGGTGAAGCCTTGCGCTTCGTTCCCGCCGACGCGGAGATGGACGGGGCTGGTTCGTCATCATCGATCAACTGGTCCTCTTCTTCCTCCTCATCGACCTCTTCGCTATGGGGCCGCGAAGGTTGGTTCTGCGGTGCAGCCTTCCGCGTCGCAGCGGGAACGCTCGGAGACGAGGGTTTCCCAGAGCCCTTCTTGTCGCCCAACAGTAACTTGACTCTAAAAAGCTTTGAGCCTCGCAAGGGTGGTGATGTCGTCTCCTCGCGCAAGGTGGAGATTTGGGGAGCGTCCATGTCAACGTCGTCGTCCATGATGACCAGAGGTTGTTCGGGCGAGTTTGAAGGGAGAAAACGGGGCCAAGCCGGGTCTTTGAATTTGTGGACTCACAGCGTTTATTCTAATCCCTGCGCCTTCCACACTCCACATCCGAGATGGACATTCCGCGTATTCTTTTTCTCACAGATGGTGGTTTGTGGTCAAGCAACAGCTCGAATTGTCATGTCAAAAATACGACCACAGTAATCCAAACCTGAGCAGAGCGATAATCGTAGACACAAGGTCAAAGCTGTACGCGATTACCGTAGCAAATGTCTTGTAGAAGCTTTGGCAAGTGAACCAAGCTACTTGCTTAGTCAGCAAAGGAATACCGACTTGCTCCGCCAACTTTGCACTTGACCGAAAACCGAGTCCATATTCCACAGGTGAGTTGTCCAATTGACTACAACAAAATACTCATACTTTTGTAGCCATTCAGCGCTGTATTTCTCTCTCTTTCGAGCCTTCATTAGACCAGTCCTTTAGAGTTTGTCATGTCATCGACTTTGAACGTAAGTTGGCACCGGTTGATGTTCTTGCTGTGTCTCCAAATTGCTATAGGTCGCCCGTTACACGGCCTTGGTCACTGGCATTGTCTATGGCATCTACCACCACCGTTCTCTGCAAAAAGCTCACGATCAAGAGAAGGAACACCACGCAATCCATCGTCGTGAGCAATTAATAATACAGGCCAAGGATGCATGGCGTCAAAAGAAAGAGAGCAGTGTGAAGAGTGATGGTGGTAAGTCACATTTTCAACTATTGCCATTGTGCCCTTTTCTTTCCGTGTCCAACTTCCGCGTATTGCTCTCTTTCCTTAAATCTCTGACCGTGTTTGCACTACAGTGATCACAGACCCTGAAGATCCACGGTTTGACTTGGAGAAACTTGTTGTTCAATGGGAAAAAGAGTATCAATAGATTTTTTTTATCCCGTCCTCCACGTCTTCAATTTTATACCTTGCTAGAGCACACAATATTGAGCAAGGTGGAAAGCAGCTGGCTTATTGAGGACATACCTTCTTTGCAACACTAGATACGCATCATAAACAGCTTGCACGTCCCCAGAGTCGCGAGATCAGTTTGACCCGACGCGTCTTTGACCACCATCTTCTTAATCTTGCTCCAACACATACCATTGGGATCAGTTTGTCTACATTATGAAGCCAACAGTACAGGATGAGGACATGGAAGACGACCTCGCTGCCGAAGAGGAGAACAAGTTGATCAACGAGGTCTGTCCTACTAGCATTCTTGCTCAGCGCCGAGATCTGAAGTGATTCGTCCTGTAGGAGTACAAGACATGGTCAGCAAGACCCCCTCACCTTCTATCTAATGACTTACTCTCCGTTTTCAGGAAGAAGAACGCGCCGTATCTGTACGACCTTGTTATCACGCACGCGCTGGACTGGCCCAGCTTGACATGCCAGTGGTTCCCAGACAAAGAATCGTGTGTCCTACCTCGTTTGAGCCTTCTTATCCCTCATGGCCTGTTCTTTAGCCCTCCAAACAAGTCTTACACCGTTCACAGACTGCTTCTTGGCACGCACACCTCTGGACAAGCACAAGACTACCTACAGATCGCTACCGTCCATATACCGAAACGCGATGGTCCATTGGCAGACAAACTCGATCGCAGCGACTACGACGACGAACGTGGCGAACTAGGCGGACATACCATCCCACCACAACCACGTATCCAAATCATACAGAAAATCAATCATGCTGGCGAAGTCAACCGCGCGCGTTACATGCCTCAAAATCCAGACCTGATTGCTACAAAAGCAATATCCGGCGAGGTGTTTATCTTTGACAGAACGAAACACTCGAGTGAGCCAGAGCGGGGAGGTGTATGTAGACCAGACATAAAGCTTGTTGGGCAGACAAAAGAAGGGTAGGTTGATTGGTGTCCATTGCCTACCAGAGAGCTGAAGGGCATAGATTCGGGCTAGCTTGGAACCCAGTGAAAACGGGGCATATCCTTGGGGCGTCCGAGGATATGACGGTTTGCCTATGGGACATAAATTCGTATACCAAAGCGAGGAACACTCTTGAACCTACCACCATTTACAAGGGCCATACTTCTGTCGTTGGGGTAGGTGCTTCAATAATCTTTTAATGCCAACGTTGACCTTTTCGTGGTACAGGACGTTGACTGGCATCCAACGAGAGAAAACGTGTTCGCAAGTGTCGGCGATGACAAGTTACTCTTGCTGTACGCACGCCGAGAGTCTTGTTGTATATGTACTTATACGTCGCACATGGCGCTAGGTGGGATACACGATCTCCGGCAGAGCCAACTACAAAAGTGCAAGCCCACGACCGAGAAATCCTAGCTTGTGCCTTCAATCCTGCTCAAGAAAGCCTCCTCATTACCGGCAGCGCAGACAAGGTGGGTCCCATAGACATTTCCGGTAACCACCCGTGACGGTTTCACATCTTCTTCGAAGACCATTGCCCTGCACGACATTCGTAATACCTCCAAAAGGATACACACCTTTGAGTCGCACACTGACGAAGTCTTGCACCTCGCGTGGTCACCTCACGTTGCATCCGTATTCGCCTCTGCATCGAGTGATAGACGTGTCAACATATGGGACCTTGCACAGATTGGGGTCGAACAAACACCTGATGACCAGGAAGATGGACCCCCGGAGCTCATGTTCATCCACGGAGGCAAGTTATTTGGCTCCCGATTCATGGTATCATGCTCAACATATTCAACTCCCAGGTCATACCGCACGCCCATCCGATTTCTGCTGGGCGCCTGGCATTGGTGAACAGTGGACAGCAGGCAGCACATCTGAAGACAATATCGTCATGATTTGGCAACCAACGGCGCGAATCTGGGCAGGCGATGAGGTCAAGATTGATGAGAAAGAACTCGAGGCAGATCCCATGGAAGGCATCGAGGAAGTTGTTCCGTCAAACACAGCCACAAGCAGCAAGCAAGTAGCAGGCAGTGGGGCGACAAGTGCGAGGAGCATGAGTATCAGCGCAACAGCGAGTAACTCGGGAGTAGACGTTGAAGAAGACAGTTAAATATCAGACAGCGACGGATATGTGTCTAACAAATATGCGACGACCAACCGACATCCAATTGCTTATACGATGGTGTGGCATAACTCCAGACTGAGATCAAGACACGACGTTATAGAAACAGTATTCTGGCCAGCTCAAATATGACTGAATAGTGCACGTCAGGCGAGGATGATGAACGATTACTCAGATACTCGCCTCCACCTATGACAACAAACAAAACGATACCGAGGGCCCACAAGCTAATTGGGCTCCTTTTTGACAGCTGCTCCTGTCGTGAAGGCTTGACGCCCTTCTTGCCTGCCTTGACCGCATTGGCAAATTGGGCATTCTTGTGTCGCAGCTCAAATTGTGTAGGCTAAGTGTCCTATGGGTCTACACATATTTCGACAGTAAACAACACACGCACCATTTCAACGTGTTTAGAGAATGAACGACGCGGGCTGAGCGATAAAAAATCTGTTATTGATGATAGAATGCAAGAGCGTTGAGAACATGTGACGTGTATGTTTGGCAACGGCTTTAGATCCAAACAACCACTTGCCAAAATCAGTCATGGGCCACAAAAAGAAAACATCGCTCAAAGCGACGCTTCAATCACAACAATCCCGACTGAAAGCAAAAGAAAAGGCAGAACATGCTGCTAAAATCGCTGAGCAGAAGCACAGACTGCCCAAGAATATTGCAAAACACAAGGGACATGTTCGGCTACTGACCGTGCCGTTCAAGTCTACCGACAAAATCCTCCTCGTAGGAGAAGGGAACTTCTCGTTTGCGCGAGCACTTGTGATCGATTCACCGCCGTCCTTGGAGCATCTCGTACCCACCAACATCACAGCGACATCATATGACACGGAAGAGGAGTGTTATTCCAAATACCCAGACGCAAAAGCTATCGTGAGCACGATCAAACAATGTGGAATCGAGGTTTTGTTTGGAATCGATGCAACCAAGCTACAGAAATATAGTGTCTTGAGAGGACGGCGTTGGGATCGGATCGTCTGGAACTTTCCTCACGCAGGTAGGTGCTTGATTGTCGGTTCGCATATCTTATCTACGCCCTCGCTCGTCAAGGCAAGGGTATCACAGACCAGGACAGGAACATTTTATCGAATCAGCGACTTGTATTGGATTTCCTTCGCTCTGCACCACACTGCCTGGCGGTCGGGCAAATACCAGTCATCCATCCTACTCGCAAGAGCATAAAGCAGGATGAAGACGACGACGAATCTCTGGATGACGTCTCTGGGTCTGATATAGACGCGGGACTGACCTCGCCAACAACTGGAACCAAATGGAGAGGAACGGTGTTGATCACACTCCGAAACGTTCCTCCATACACTGCGTGGTATGTTCAGTTCTGTGTCATCTTCGGCAGTTTACCCGCCTACAGGGATATCCCCCGGTTGGCAAAATCTCCTCCTAAACCCACAAGGACTGGCAAACAACCCAGCCCACGGTACAAACTCTTGCAGTCGTTCGTGTTCCACAGGAAAATGTGGAAAGGCTACGAACACAGAATGACAAAGGGTGAGAGAGCGCACGGTCATGGAAAGACAGGTGAAGGTGGAGAGGATCGGACCTGGGAGTTTTGCTTGCAGGAGTGAGATCTAGGTCAATGAGGTAGAAGATATAAATGTATGCGCGCTGGCCAGCGTTATGATGGTGGTGCCTCTATAGTCTGTCCCTCCTCCAAACCCTTTTTGAAACCCTCCAGAGTCCTCGCCAGTTTACCCCCACTTGCTTCGCTAAGTACTGCTGCA
Source organism: Xerocomus spinulosus (assembly GCA_038094075.1). Lineage (NCBI taxonomy): Eukaryota > Fungi > Basidiomycota > Agaricomycetes > Boletales > Boletaceae > Xerocomus > Xerocomus spinulosus. Next base: position 56,438 of record JBBPTN010000062.1, on the reverse strand, counting down.
AGTTGCATTGCAGGTGTACTGAGCAATCCAACAATTTGAGCTCTCAAAGTGTCAAGGTTTGGCAGTTTTGCGACATCCTTGACCCCTGCAGAAGAGAAGACACGGCCTTCGATGAGGGCACCCATAACCTTGAGTTCAGGTGACAGCACTGGTCTGACTTTTGGAACTGGTCTGCCAGGGATCCAATCCGAGTCCTCTTTCCTCTTTCCTTTGACCTCTACTGCTTTCGCCAGCGCCTTTTTCGGAGGGACTACGCGATCAATGGCCCGGATAATAGCATTTAGCTGTGGCGGATTTAACAAAGGCAGAACGAGAACAGCAAAGCCACCCTCGACCAGTTTTGCAATTTGTGCTGTCTTGTCCACGTCTATGGGTGCAAAGTCGCGTAAAGCGACACCAAAGATGGACGTCCGCATGACTGTTAGTGTGGGAGGCTCCGCGTGGACGGGCGACGGGGAGGGTGAGGCAAGTGATGGCGCAAATCGCGCACTTGCAAGCTCAATCTCTCGCCTCAGATCCTGCATTTTGCGCGCGGTAAAGTCCTTGTGCTGTAGGAATATGATCGGTGCATCCGTACTTTGCGCTAGCATGCGGGCATATTGGTTGTAGAGATACGTTTTGCGCTCGCCGTAGCGACGTGGGACAGGCTTGCCCTCGTAGACGGTGGGGGGCTCGACGGAGACGACATAGGTGCGGACGAGGAGACGCGGCGTCGAGGAGAGCAGGCGGGATACGAGCATGGGGGAAAAGAGAGAGGACGGCACGTGAGCACGATATGTCACACGGAGTCACACGATGAATGTGTCACGCGGACTTTGTCTCTTACTTTCGAGTGTATTCGCTCGTAATCGTTGTGGGTGGGACGTACCGAGCTCAATGTCCGTCCGTTCTTTAGTACGACCGTGCTTATTGACTTGGGCAACCCTAGGGACGACGACGACGCCTTTCTGTACGGTGAGACGGGCACGACGGTGGTGGCGACCTCTGGTAAGAACAGCTCCGGCTTGAACTCTCGGAGGCTCCGAAAAAGAGTCTTCGCCCGCTGTATTTTTATTCGCTCAATATCATCAATCTTTTAACACATTTTCTGCTGCGTGTGATCATCAGTGTCGCAACCGTGAGTCTCCTTGGTGGGTGAGCTTTTGGTCGTTGTTGAAGTCTTTGTTGCAGCGTCCCAGTCGAGGCGGTGAAGCCGTCTAATGGCGTACTCGAGAACCTGGAAGCCAAGGCCGAGGAAGAGCCTCCATTTGGTCCACCGCCTGGTGTGGACGAACAGGAAAATGAAGAAGAAAACGGCGAAAACGGTGAAAACGGCGTAGTGGATGAAGAGGAAAGCGAAGAGGATGTATGTGCTTCACGACAGTCCCTGTATGCGTCCTCACAATCTCTAGGATATCGAAATCATCATGGAACCAACATCACGCTCCCTTGACTTCCGGTGACCATAAACCCTTCCTCTTCTGCGTTTTGTGCAATGTTGATTCGACTCTAGACAGCAAAATGCCTCAGGACGGTCACTTCAATCTCGTCCTCCGACTCAGACGAGTAAACGTATAGCAATCCACTCCATTACTATCATTGTGCTCACATTTCTGTAGCCCCACCCTCGCAACTTACCACGGAATACACTCCTCATGAGCGAGGTGCCCCGGCGAGACCACCTCCGCTTCCCTTGAGTTCTGCACCCCCAGCTTCTGCACCCCCAGCTGTCCCATCATCCACTACAGACGCTCGCCTTGACGACGGTCCAGACCCATCCACACTCCCCCCTGCTGCTGCTCCTCCTTCACATCCTTCGATAAATCCGGAGTTACCCGGTATTTTAGACGGTCGCTCGATCCTCGAAGTTGATCTCAGTGCCATGTCCGAAAAACCGTGGCGTCGGCCAGGCTCCGATATCAGTGATTGGTTTAACTACGGTTTCGACGAGATATCCTGGGAAGCATACTGTTACAGAAGACGTGATCTAGGGGATCTCGCAAACGTACTCAAGACCAATGTGCTCGTACGTATGGCAGCTTGATGTCCACTACAGAATTGACCTTGCTATGCAGAACTTTGCAGCCATGCCAGAGGACCAACTCACAGCGTTACCCCCGGACCTACGTACGATGGTAATGACTGGTGCCAATGCGATGATGAACAACAGCTCAAATGCCAACATGATGGGCCCCAATGTCGGAATGAACCCCATGATGGACATGTCTGGCATGGGAGCAATGAACATGTCGATGGGCATGGGCATGAACGGTGACATGAGTTTGCAGATGCAGGGTGGAGGGCCCATGATGCAAGATGGCCCTGGCCCCGGACCTGTAGGACCTGTCGTGGCGAATGGCACATCCGAACAGGGGGTACAGTTGGGCATGCAGGACGGATACGGGGGTGGCCCCGGCCCTAGCATGATGGGCATGGGCATGAACGCTGACTACGGTATGCAGGTATGGATGAGTCCCTCTTACTTCTAGCTACACATAATGAAATCCGTGGCGTTTGCGCGGTCACGCGTTGTCCTTGAAGCAGGAGCAAGGACCCATGGGACAAGGGATGTACGGCGGCATGGAGGGCAGCTCGACCCCTGTGACGGTGCCGGTGCAGACGCCTGTTCAGGGACCCACTCCAACGCCTGGACACGTTGGTCGCGGAGCTCCTCCGGTGCAGTTTCGTGGGAGGGCGATGGCTCAGGGATTACGTGGACGTGGCGGATTCATTGGTCGCGGAAGGGGAAGATACGATGGCCGTACGTCATTTCTAATGGTTGTCGCATTTCTGATTGCAAGCCTTCTTCAGCACCTCAAGGACCAGCTAGACCTGCGTCCCCGCTGCCCCCCGGGGTTCCAACAGGACCTCGGAATCAAAATAGATACAAGGACAGGGATGGGAATGCTCCCGCGGTTGAGGGTTTGGATTATGGGGGGACTGCCAAGGACGGTAGTACGAGAACTCCTTCGCGAGAACCAGAAGATCGTGGGCATGGCAGGTGAATATACTTTGTGACTTTTGTGCGCGAGCTCTCTAATGGCCTCGTCAGGAAGCGTCGCATGTCGCCAAGTTTGGACGACAGTCGCGGATCTAAAAGGCGCTGACTATTTTACTATGTATATGTCCTCTTTTTTTTTATTGTAAAGCACTCCCTGGTATACATCACCGTCACCGAGACATGCTACAATTCGTGATGCGTTTGTAGGAGTTCGTTTTATTGGAAATGGTGGAAGAGGATTGCTACCTTTCTATCGTCGAAAATGCAACCACGTCTACCTTTGTAATGTTGCCTTTGTGCATGACGAATCCCGAGCTTCACAATGAGAAACAAGCCCACGTTGTGAAGAAGCGGAGGGCAGGTGATTTCGATTACAGTGAGTAATAAGACAAGGCGTATACATATAGAAGATAACCGAGCAGAGAGATCAAGAGTTATTTGCTGCTTTCGCGGCCGAACGAGCGCCGCCAACGCGCTTCTTGCCAACCCTTGCAGCGCGCTTGGCATTCTTTTGCTTCGTTCTGCACGCCTCGCAGAACCACATACCATCAGGGACAGATCCGAGGCCAATACAGCTGAGATGGAACTGGGTAGGGCCGCAGTTAGATGTAGTTCAATAATGACAGAGGTAAGGTAACGCACCCATTCCCGCTCGCATTCTTCGTCGTCGCATGCAATCATCTCTCCGTAGCTTACGCCATCACAGATACAATACGTCCGATCATCGCCCTCACCTTCACCTTCGCCAACATCCGTTGCCGTGTCTGCTGCTGCACTCCCAGGGTGATCGTTTGACAGTCCCATGGGTATAATGGGCGTGATCACAGACACGGGCCCTATCGACAGACTAGTATGAGCGTTGCGCGTCACTGGCATGCCAGGTCCCTCTAGCTGTCCGTGGGGAGGCGGACCGGACCAGTCGTTTGCTACTGCGTGACCATTGGACATTTCATAATTATGAATGCCATTGTTACCATTTGTGTATGGCAAAGGCAATGATGGGTGACTTGTCGATGCCGTTGGTGGGGTGGGAAAGATGTCTCGGCGTGACGCTGGACCATTTGAGAGGGGGTCATCATATGCTTGCGAAGCGGCCAATGTTTTTGATCTCTTGTTTGCAGCATTGCCACCGCGGCCAGGATGTGCCGAGGTGCGTGCAGCACTGGCATGGGGTTGAGGCGCTGATGGTGGGATATGAGACGTGACAGAGAGGACAGAGTCTGTTGGAGACGGAGCGCGATCTAGCCTGAAAAACGGGTGAATGGGGATTAAAACGGCATACGGGGGAACACATACTTTCTAGAGCGCGCGCCGTTGCGAGACCTGGAGTGACCCGAGTCACCAAGTTTGTTTTCCTTGCGGGGGGACTTGCCACCGGTAATGTCAATGTCGTCGTCGCGAGGGTTGCGCTTGCGTTTTGCAGGGCTGATATCTAGCGCTGTGTTCATGATGGAACTGTAGTTTCCCCTTCTGCGACGCGAGTTTTCGGGGATGGGCATGTACGAGCGGGAGGAGATGTGTGGGTAGGTCGTCCTCCGGTTCAAGGCAGAGATGTCAAAGGAGGGTATTTGGGAGAGAAGGAGACGCATGTGGTCTATGTGGCCCTTGACGCTGTCTGCAGCCTGGCATGCGACACGAATCTTGTCCTCACCACCGAGTTTGAGGCGAGCAGCCTCGTCTGCGATGTCAGCAAGGAGAATAAGACGTTCCTGCTTTGAAGAGGAGCCCTGTTCGATGACATTTGTGAGATGCCTGATCTTGATGATGATGGAGGCCATGGAGGAGGACAGGACGGCATCGAGCTCACGGAGGTCAGCAAAGTTGCGAGAGAGGTCGAGGGGAAGAGAGTCGAGGGTGTGGTTGTATTCTGCGAGGAGGGCGAGGGTGTAGACCGAGTTGATGTTGGACGACGACGCTCTCGAGGGGGCCATGTGGAAGGACACGACGAGAAAGACTTTGTATCTCACGGCACTTGCCGGACCGGGGAAAAACAAGACTAGTGCTACACAAAAAGAAAGACTATGCTACAGTATCGAACGACTAGGAGGCCTATTTTCTGCAGAGCTTCTTCAACGGGTTCAGGCTGTGGCCCCCGTTGTGGGTATGTGACACGCCCGACTGCAGGCCCATAGAAGAGCCCAGTGCGGCGTACATGGCATGTGAGTCTCGCGGGTTCCCGTGCAGGGAAGAGAATGCATGGGGTGCAGAGGGTGCGGTCGGGAAGAACCCATAGGAGGGTGATTGGGGGGGAGCAGTAAAGTTGTAGGACGACATTATGCGCGGTATATGGATATGGATATGGATATGGATATGATGGGTGTCGCTGCGCTCGACGGATGGTGTTGTGATGTTGGTCGTCGGGTAACGGTGTGCTCTGGGTAGTTGGCGACGGCGCAGAACATGTTATATACCACTGGGGGCGAGTACAAGGAAGACACCAGATTTAGACCAGACATTGTCTCACTTTGGTTGTCCTGTGTCACAGCATTCAGCTCTTATTGGAACAAGGCTCCTAGACTGGCCATCCGTGCACTCATCTGTTACAAGGCTGTCGTTACGATGCCTAAAGCCTCCAAATCTGGCTACTACGCCGTACGTGTGGGTCGCATACCAGGCATCTATCGCTCGTGGTAGGCGTGCAAACAAACGTGTCGTCCATTATTGACCACATCCAGGGCCGATTGTGAAGCACAAGTCAAGGGATTTCCAGATGCTGTGTTCAAAAAATTGATCACAGAGGCTGAAGCCAACGCTTTCATGGCTGTCAGAGTGCGACCGTCTGCTGCCCGCCATACTGCACCTGTGGCATCCAGTAGCAAAATGACCGAATCCAAGGGACAAAGTCATTCGACGGCTCAGAATCCAAGCCATTGCGACGTCGTCTATTGTGATGGTGCATGCAGGGGCAATGGACAACCTGGCTCAATAGCTGGACTCGGCGTCTGGTGGGGTCCTGGTGATCCTAGGTATGTATGCCCTCTGTACCTGAGCGTGCACCAACAGACATCCAGGAACATTGCCGAGCGGTGTCCGGGAGATCAGACAAACAACCGCGCAGAGCTCATCGTGAGTCGTCTCTGGCTTGACACATCGCCGTCCATTCACACCGCATATAGGCCATCGTCCGAGTGCTAGAGACAACACCGCATTCAAGGCGCAAACTAGTGATCAAAACGGACTCTAAATACGCCATTCAGTGTAATTGCACCCATTCTCTTCCATTCCGATACTCAACGTGTTCTGATAAGGTGTCACGACATGGATTTTCAAATGGACACGGAATGGCTTCCTTGCTGCGGACGGAAAACCGGTAAAGAATCGCGCACTCATCAAATATCTAGCTGCTCTTCTTCACGTGCGTCAGAAAATATCTCTGATCGAATTTGAACACGTTCGTGGTCATGTTGGCATCGAGGGCAACGAGGCAGCCGATCAGCTTGCCAACCTTGGTGCAACCAAGCCAGCTGTGCCGGAGCGCGACTGGGAAAAGCTAGAGAAGGAGGTGTTACGCGGTCTCAAACCTACCAAACAAATCAACGTGATAGACGACCTCGAGGTGACTCACACTGCGTGAGGTCATGATTAATGATTAAAACTGGCTATGCAGGCATATGCAGATGGCCTCTTGAGTGATGATGAATTCGCAGCGCTGGCTGGTGATACGAGTGTCCTCAACGTTGGATTGCCAAAACCAAAACTTCCACACCCTGAACGAAAGAAAGTGGCGACCAGTCTCGTATCTGTGTCGCCACCACGGACGAGTGCCACCGAGACTGGTGCTGTACAAAACAAAAGTAAGTCGTCATCCGTGTTCACTGTGGGTGCAGTGGCGCCGTCCAAGAAAAAGCCCGTCTCCGTTAGCAAGGAAGAACTCGAGGTAAACACCACTGTCCACACAGGATGACCTGCACATTGAGATCCGTTCAAGCAGATGTATGCAGCATGTCTTCTCGGCAATGATGAACTATCGACGCTTGGAAGAGACGGTGTGTTTGATTCCGACTTTTGAGTACGGGCAAAGTCGGGCAGATGTTATCAGATACATCGACAGGATTTATACCACCCTGCGGTTCCCCACGCCTCTTCACTTTCCAACCTTTGTATGTTGTTGTCCGAGACCTTCTTGGAGTCGCATTTCTTGTTTTCTTCTCAGCCTGCGTGTGATGAGGACCGAAGACGAAACAAACCCATCTACACCCCGGGTCGGATGGTCGACAAAACTCTACCACGTCGGTTGGCGATTGTACCACCATGCCACCAAGCATTCGGGTGTAGGGATCGTCTGCTCAGTGGCCTATTTTGATCCGTGAGTCGATCCAACATGGATCATGCCACCAACTCGTTGACTATTGCTACGACACAGTGGGAACTGGAGTGTCGACCTGCAGGCCGGGTCACAGTATGGGTACAGCTTGTTGTTCACTGTTTTGCTCGCTGGGATATTTGGCGCCTTTTTGCAGGTTGTATTGCCTTTGACTTGTCCACGGCCAGTCTCTGAACCCTCTCGCAGGTGCTTGCAGCTCGTTTAGGAACCGTGACTGGCCTTGGTAGGCGTTTTTCCGTGCTTGTGCAATCAAAGTTGACTCTTCACAGACTTTGCTTCACATTGTCGCCTGCTATTTCACGATCGCCCTCGACACAAGCTGTTGTGGAGATGGGGGGTTTTCTACCCGCTTTACGCTCTCGCTGAGATCGCCATCATCTGCACTGATTTAGCAGAAATGCTAGGATCTGCAATCGCACTTGTTCTCCTCTTTCCTGTCCTGCCCATGTGGTCAACCGTTTTGTTAACCGCCACTGACGTCATGTTCATCCTTGCTTTTGAGAATCCACTGAAGAACAGGCCTGTGAAATTGTTCGAAGGCATCATTGCTGTGTTGGTCTGTAAATCAATGATCCTCTCTCGACAAAATGTCTGAACATCTCTCGAGGTTTTTGCTGTGCTCATCTTGATGGTGGTCATCATAGCTAAAGTGTCCGTCAATTGGGGGGTCGCCCTTCGTGGATTTATTCCGTCCAAGGAACTATTTTCAAGTGGTTCCATCTATTCCTGTGGGTATTACTTCCCCGCCCTGCGTCACCGCTCATCGTCTCTTCAGCTGTAGGGATCGTAGGTGCCACTGTTATGCCGCACACCCTCTTCCTCGGATCTCATCTTGCAACGCAAGATCGATTGGCAGAGGAGTCGGTGGATGATTTGCCAAAACTTTGCGAGAATTCGAATTCGCGTCAGATGACATTGCTAGAACGAACCCTACGATCCATCCGTCACATGTTCAATTGGAGAAGGATGTTCACTATTTCTCGCTCAGACGAGACCATTTATCCACCGGATGTGTTTACACATGCTGATCGGGAGAACAACAAGCTCAGCTTCGTCAAGTCGCACATATACCATGGCATGGCTGATGTTATAGGCAGTCTGATGGGGTTTGCCGTTATTATTAACTCCTTGTAAGTACAAACGAATCGTGTTGTTCACGTTGCTCAATCCATCCAGGCTCCTCATCCTTTCGGGTGCTGTCTTCTATTATAATTCGGGGGCATACGGCAGCGAGTCCCCAGCGAGCCTGTTTGATGCCTATTCACTGATCAAAATTAGCATCGGAAATGGTAAACATGTCTTCTTCCACACTGCTCATTTCCTGATCGTGAAGCAGGTGCTGCTTTCCTTTTTGCTCTGGCCCTGTTGGCTTCGGGTCAAAGTGCATCTCTCGTCGCTACTGTGGCTGGTCAGAGTGTCTCTGAAGGATTCTTGCACTGGAAAGTTCCGGTAATATTCGCCTTATTTCCTTCAACAAACACTGACAGCGGTGGCATAGCCTACACTCCGTCGTCTCATCACGCGTGCCATTGGACTTGTCCCATCCGTCATCGTCGCTTCTGTTTTGGGCAAGAGCGGTATGAACACCCTACTGGTCGCAAGTCAGGTCGTCCTCTCCATCGTCCTTCCCTTTTTCATCTTCCCACTCGTCTGGCTCACGTCCTCGTCGCGCGTCATGTCCGTCAAGTCATCGTCTCCGGTCAAACCGCCTGGCACGCCCTCGTTACGCGATACATCGGCGGACAAGGTGCTCGGTTCCGAAGATCAGCTGGTCGACTTTAGCAGTGGCAACGTCATGACGGTCATTGGCTACCTCATGTGTCTCGTCATTTTCGCAGCTAATATCTACGTACTGGCCACATTGTAGAATGGTATAGAATAGATTTAATAGACTAATGATAGACCTCTCTAGATCCGTGTTTTTGCGACGAATGGGGATGCCGGCCGATACGGCCGGGACATCAAATGAAAAAGCTCGTTGATAGATAGGGGCACAAAGAGGGAGCCCTCCGGTCACCCCTTGAGACCGAATAAAAAAAAGGAAAAATGAAAAAAAAAAAGTCTCCCCGATCCAGTGGGTCCGCTGTCAGTTTGCGACATAGACAAGGAGGGAATGTGGTACCTGACAATGTAGACAGCAAGTAGACGTAGCGGACCATTGACGGGAACGTCGCGGAGCCGTCCGAGTCTGTCATCTCCAGCGGACGGTGCCTGTACCGCGGGATCGAGCTTCACACCCTCGGACGGTTCGATGGCGGAACAGAAAATGGTCCACGCTGTTACAAGTCTCCGCCAAATAGTAGACATACGAATTTCATAAGGATAGCGTACTACAGAGTTTACATGACATGCGATGACAGTTGAGGCATGGCTCTGAACACGGCGTGCTCCATGATGTGCGGTTTAACCTCGTTTCTGTGACGCCTATTCGGTAAATCGTCACCAGGGAAATGTGAACAGGCAAACAACTTACGAGGAAGGCCATCAGTTGCTGGTAGCCTGGACCACCTGGTTGGGGAGCACCGGGAGGCAGACTTGACATGGGTGGGGGTGACATCATCTGTGGAGGCGGCGGAGGCATCCCATATTGTGGGGGCGATGATTGTTGTGGTGCTAATGGAGCCTGCGGTGCTGATGACTGTTGAAGTAATGCGAGTATGTTGGGAGGAATGGTCCCCATTCCTGGAGGGCCTTGCCCCGGTTGCGGTGTTTGCGCTTGGGGTGGCATTTGTCCATATGGATTCGCGGTTTGACCGGACAACGTAGAATATGGATGTGCTGGCTGTTGCACCGTTGGCGGGGGGTAGTATTGGGCTGCGCTAGGTGGTGGCGGCGCAATTGGCGGCATTGCCATCGAGGGGGGAACCGCACCAGGCGCTGGCTGAGTTGGTACAGAGGGAGGCACAGATCCGTTCTGAGGCTGTTTGAGGGCAGCCAACAACTGTTGTACCTTTCTGGCTTGCTCTAAGCGATCCTCCTGCGTCTGTGCCATATCAAGACCTGCCGCGTTCATCCAACAACCGAGAGAAACATACCTGTGAACCGGCAGCAGGAGGCTGATTGTAGGCAGTTGTCGAACTTGTCGGTTCGTTGAAACCGCCGCCCGCAGAGTAAGGGGGACGTCCGTCAAAACGATCCCCACTATATCCACCTCTATCGCTGCCGTAGCCTCGGCTACCACCACGCCCACCCCTAGAATCATCATCAAAGTTTCGCCTGTCGCGATCTCTGAAGTCATCTCTACGGTCCCAACCGTCATCGAACCCTCCTCTGCCTCTACCCCGGCCTCGGGCACGCCCGCGACCTCGGAAGCTTCGGTCATCCCAGTCGCGACCCCCCTCATATCTCGGCTCGCGACTGATACAAAGTCTGCATCAGTATACCTATCAGAAGAAAGAACGTAAAATCTACCGTTGAGTGGCCGGCCCAGCGATCTCGGATTCTTCCCATGCATAGATAATGTCCATGGCCCCATCTTGTAAGCCTTGATGACGTAGCCGATCGAAAGCTTCATCGCAATTCTAGCTAGATTAGCTGCAAAGTATATGACATGGCGAAGCACCTTACCCGCATATCATAATATTCGACATATCGTTGACTAGAATCGACGTGAGTTTAGAAAGCAAGCAGGTAAAAAAAACAACATACTCTGTGCGGTCTCCAACGGGCATGACAGACTTGACATCCCCGAACTGCTGGAATTTGCGACGCACTTCATTGTCATCGATCGATTGGCGAGAATCCTTCAGAGTTACTATGAGACAACCCTGGTATTGCTGACCTCTTATTTAGAATATTTGTGACCAGCAATGAATGTCTCACTTGATTTTTCTCTCGATCATTGCCGCCTTGCTTCTGGTCGTCTCGGGGTAGTGAGTAATGGACATCGATCTAATGCAACCTCGTCTTTAACCAGACCCAACTTGGACGCAAAACGATAACCTACAGGTCGGCCGCTGATCTCGGAGCCTTGCAGGCGTTCTCTGGCCCTCTCAGCAGCCCTCAGATCAAACTAAGCCGGATTCTCAGCAAGGACGCAGAGAACCACCTTGAGCAACTTACATAGGTGACGAAGACCATCCCGCGAGTAGAAATAAGATCGAAGAATGTTTTAATTTCACCGTGTTCCTCAAACGAACGACGAACATCGTCACTATTAGTTTCATACTAAGGAAAGTGAAGACTATCAGCACGGGCAAATGCGGACGGTGCACGCTTTTAATCAAGCGTTGCATTCAGCAGAAACTTGCCTTAATGTTCCGGATAAACAACGTTCGACAGGGTCGCTCGCGCTGTATGCGCTCTTCAATAATGGAATCATGAACTTTGTCATCACGTTCGCGGCGGATAATCCTTCGAGTTCGACCAAAGCCTCCGTCGTCAAAGTTGGCGTCGGAGGCTTCTAACAGGGGTTGATACGGGTGAGATTAAGAGCTTCATAAGGCAGAAAACCAAGCAAGTTGGTGGCAAAGCAGAATGAAGGCACGTAGCGCATCGAGTCGCAGAATACAAACAAATTTCCCTGGGGAAACTCAAGCATCGCGGTGAAATGAACAGGGAACTTTGGTAAACTCATTTCCCGGCACTTTGCTGAAACGTCCAACTTCACTGCTTTTGCTAATGAATAGCTCAAAGCTCGCGATGAAGGCTCTTAATGCCTATTTGGCCACCAGAATACCCAACGAAGAATGTAATGTCGGGCTGCCAGTTTTGTCCCGCTGACTGCGGCTCAACTGATGCGACGACGTGTGACATCTGCCTATATCGCACTGTATGTTCAGTCTCAATTTCAAGCGCACCTTCAAAATTGCCGTAACCAAGCGTAAATCCGTCTGATGTGCTCTGGGCAGTGTACTGAGTTGAGGGGGTTGCAGCTGCATAATTCCCACTTCCATTTTGATAGAAGGGGTCCTGTGTGCCTGCATCGTAGCTATTGTATGGGTTGACGTCGGCTTGATGTTGACTTTGATCAAAGGAACTAGAAGGACCGCTGTCGTAGCCACCATGAAAGCTGCCTCGACCGCGACCGAAACCCCTCCCACGTGAAGCGCCGCCTCTGTGACCGTAGGATCTATCGGGTCCTGGTCCGCCTGGAGCACCACCCCTTCTATGGCCGCCTTCATAAGCACCACCACCGTAAGGATGATGACGATTCATTTCTGTTTTTACTGCTTTTCTGTTCTTTTTCAAGGCGAAAACGAGGTGAGGACACGAGCACTGAGCTGACGAGCTTAGCAGACGAAGGGGACTGAAAACGGCGAGAGAAATGTGTGCTGGCGATGGCACTGAGAACTTTCTGGACGATGTAGCTTAGCCTAGGACAGGGAGCAAACGCAGAGAACGACGATGATGGCGGTGGTAGGCAAAGTCGGAGGCGGGGTGCAAAATTTGCACATGTCCACCGTGGGTAAAATAGCTGACATAAGCCACAGTGACTGCGAACCAACCTGTAGTACGACTTGCAATTCGCTCCTTCGCTTCCTGACCGCGACCAATGTCAAAGCAATTCCAGTTCAAACTTGTTCTCCTGGGTATTATTTTCTTCTTCTGCATGCTCACGAAACCATTTAATTTCTTCTTTTCAGGCGAGTCGGCAGTTGGAAAGTCCAGGTAAGCTGTCACACGTTGCTGTGGACTTGTATTCAAAAGGCCTCACAACAGCTTGGTCTTGCGCTTTGTGAAGGACCAATTTGATGACTATCGAGAAAGCACTATCGGCGGTACGTTGTCTCTAAGTGGCTACTCAAGACTTGTTGCTCACATGCCTCTACAGCTGCCTTTTTGACACAAACAGTCACCCTAGATGATCAAACTACAGTTAAATTCGAGATTTGGTACATTTTAAGCCTGGATGATGTATTTCGGTTATTGACGACGCTCTAGGGATACTGCGGGCCAAGAACGATACAAGGTATGTTGGCACCTTTCAATGCTATGGCATCAGGCGCCTGATAGCTTATCCCATTCTTTCTAGTCCCTCGTACGTCCTTTATGTTTTTCCGTTTGAAAGTGAACGTGAGCAGGAATTTTGGACACAGGCTCCTATGTACTATCGCAATGCAAACTGCGCAGTAGTAGTATATGACATTACACAGGCGTCATCACTGGAGAAGGCACAGAACTGGATTAGGGAGCTTCAACGCCAAGCCGATCCGTCTATAGTGATAGCCCTCTGCGGAAACAAGGCTGACCTTTCTGCGCGTCGCCAGGTCTCGCGGGAAGATGCCCAAAAGTACGCAGAGGAAGAAGGATTGATGTGGAGCGAAACGAGTGCCAAGACAGGAGACGGTGTGGCAGAGATATTCACAGCCATTGGTATGTCTGGATGGATTTCTGCCTTGGACATGGGCTCAATGACCACAGCTAGGAAATTGCCCCTTACTGCACCTCCGTCATCACGGACGGGTGGCGCACGCGCCGGACCAGGAACACGGCAGGGCGTTGATCTCAACAAACAAGCCTCCTCCCAGAACACTGGCGATACTTGCAACTGCTAGTTATGTGGCTCACCTTGGCTCGTTGTTTTCTTTCCAGACCTCACCTTGATTTGTTCCTCTCTACGCCACCTGTAACATAGCATACATTGCGACATGCTGAACTTGGATAATAATGACATTTGGGTGCTGATAATCCCAGCACGAAATAGAGTTACAAGACGTTCTGGTTCAAGGGCTGGCAAATTAATGGCTGTTGGATTAAAGCAGCATCTGTCCAGAAGTTGTCCTTTTAGTCGTTTAGATTGGCAATCAGTACTGAAATGATAATGCTGTGTGGGATGTATGCTCAACTAGCCAATGACCATGGAACATCATGCGAAGGGGGTGGGTGATGCAAAGACATTGGTCAGAAGAACAACAGGTGAACCCAGCGTCAGCAACGCGTACCGCGAGGCTACTAGCGATCACCGAGCTAGATGTCATGCATAAACGGTCAGACGGGCCATGTGGCGGCGATGATCGCGGTGTCCTAGACATATGTCCAATCACACCATCCAACGCTCCATGTGAATGCGCCGTGCCATGCCGGGTCCGAGTTAGCGAGAATCCGAATGCCGGACAGTATCAAATTTTACGAAATGCTTCAACTGTCTAGCCAGATGTTTTGACAAAATACTGACAGTGCACCCGTCAAAACAGACCAGAGATATGACCAACCTGGATGGTACGAGCACGCAGGGACACACATGTGCCCAGAAGAGCGATGTGGCCGTAGTGGATGTGACAGCCTTGTCACTCCAGCATCTCGGCGGTCCAAGGTGGCGGCTCCGGGAGGTGGCCTATCCAAAACGCTGAGATCTCAGATTAGAACCTGTTCCGTTGTTGTAGTATTTTTTTAATCAGCATGGGAGGTCAATGCATTCAAATCAAGTGTCGGAATACCCACTATCTGGGAAAGTGAGGGGCGGCTCAGCCACAATGTTGAGAACAAGGTCGTCTGAGCCGACGGGCAGCGATAGGCTCGTCGCTCATTATGTACGGATGGGGATGATAAAACAAATTGCATCACAATGTTGGACTTGCACGGAACCGGGTTTACTGTGATACCCTGATTTGATAGAAGCCAGCTTGGGGGAAAGTGCGGCCCAAGAGGAGATAGATACTTGGGGAGTTGGAGGATTATCTATGACGAAATTTGACAGCTTGAAGAGTGATCCATCGTTATGGTTTCGTTCTGTGTCGTCAGAGAAACCCTTATATATAGAACAAGATCTGTGCCTCGAGCTGAAATCCTAAGACCTATCCAAATGTTTCAGTATTTTTGGAATAGGAGATAGTCTTCGTGCATGGACAGAAATTGAATAATATGTACCTTGTTATCCTAGTCGGTTCCGAACCCCGGAGAGAAGACTCAAACGCCCACGTCGCCACAGCGTTTCATCAAGATATTCCAGGTTGTGGCAGCTATTCGGTGGGAGGATAGACGAGCTGAGTGACCACCCGATACGGTCTCCTCGGGAGTCCATGGCGTCCCACCGTCAAGAAGGTTCTTGTTTGATGATAATCATCACTTCATCTCTGTGAAACGAAGCGGGTTCGAAATCATGCATGTGGCAAAGGATGCGTGCTGGGGACTGCCTGCGCACTTGGTGAAGGGGATGGTCACATATGTTGGACGAAACACGATTGTGGACGTGAGAGGGATCTGGGAAGATGGATACGAACGGCGTTATCTCTGGGACAAATCCTGCAGTTCGTACTCAACATGGAATCTGCGCTGGCAAACCGCAATAATCAGCAATCAAATCCGAGACAAACGCTGGTGTTGTTTAAAATCGACGATGGTGGTACCCACACGTGCCGACACCGGGCCGGACCAAGTTCAGGCGGTGGGTTCAAGCTGTGCCTCTTATCAACGATGCCCAACTCCACCTGGAGTTCCTCAAAGGCCAAGGCACGATCTATTGATCTTGCTTGCGAAATGCTCACCCTCACGCTTATGCAGGTACAACTTCGGTGGGTTCTTATTTGCAGGCGGATATCATGACTCGTGATATGCTCGGATGGGGCAGACTCTCAGTCCAACGTCTCCGAACGCTGCAACAGAAAAGGGAAGCACTGGCTAAGAGCTCTCGTCGGGACATCGCTCTCTCTTTGGAAAAAGGAAAGACCGAGAGTGCACGGATCAAAGTCGAAGCCAGTGGGTCCTCAACCTATCGCGTCAGGAGCGCTAATGCCATGTGCGCCGTCGCTGCGTTCGTTAGTCATCAATGAGGATATTTATCTCGAGCTGTTGGAACTCTTAGAACTCTACTGTGAGCTGCTGATTGCCCGCTTTGGGTTGCTCGAACAAGGGTGAGTAAGGGCGTTGTTGGCCGTGTATTTCTCGCACATCTCCCGTAGCACGCGAGAACCTGATCCAGGAATTAAAGAGGGTGTTTGTGCCGTTATCTATGCTGCGCAGAGAACTGAAGTAAAAGGTAGGTACGATTTCCACATTTGACTGCCAGCTGAATTTACTACGCAAAGAACTGCACGTCCTGCGTGAGCTGTTGATGCAAAAATATGGACGAGAATTTTCCGCCGCTGTCGTGGAGAACCGCGGAAGTTGTGTCAGCGAACGAGTAAGTGCAACGTGCAGGTTCCGGTTTTACCCCTGAGTGTGCCATCAGGTCGTCAAGAAGCTGGTGGTTGAAACACCATCATCTCAGCTAGTGGATGGCTATCTGACGGAGATAGGAAAGGCATATGGGGTTAAGTGGATGCCATCGGGCGAAGAGGACGAGGTGGGTGATCTGGTGGGTGGTGTCATGCCACTCACAGACGTACACAGACAAAGACGGCAGAGCCCCTTCCAAGCTACTCGGAAGACGGAGATGACAAGCCACCACCACCGACAGAGGGAGAGTCTACTGACAAGGAGGACGACTTTCAGTTGCTGACACGCCGTTTCCAGGAACTCAAGAAACCCTCGTCATGACCTGTACCTATTATACAAAGTCCGCCGATTAGATCATGCGTGGGAATATCGACCTAAATTTTACCGGTTAAATAGTTTTTATATTTGTACGTGTTTGATCGCCCAGTCGAGTCGTCGGCGGGGAGGACGAGGATGAGATCGTCCGCCGAGTGTACGGTGGCCATCCGACGTAAGAGTCGCCATGCGTGGGATATAATTGCCTATTTGCGTAGTTCCACCGGCACGGAGTCAATACACATGTCCGCCGGGGTCCCTGTCTTCGAATAAGTCTTTCGAGTCTCATTTATACCTTGTCATTGCCAGTCCCAATGTTGTCCACCATAATGTTCTCGCCCTATCTCGCCCCCGTCGCCGACGATGGAGACAGCGACACCGAGTCCGACTGCTGCACAGAGATGTCCATCGACTCCGCCGTCGCGAGCTCGAGGACGTCTGTCTCCTTCTCTATGCGCTCCCCCTCACCCGTACCATCCGTACTCTCCTTTACGAGCTCACTCCGTGCAGAGGCATACCGCCAGGAGTTTGGCAGAGGCCTCAATAATTACTCCGATGTATACCGCCTTCCTGCAGACGAAGAGGAATACGATCGTCTTGGTTCGTTCAACCACCTTGTCCTCGTCTTGTACCTCATACCTCACAGATAAACAACACGATCTATTTCTGGAAGTAATGGGAAAATATCCCCCTCCAGTTTCACAAATAATGACACCAGACGGCTTCGAGACCAAGGCCGTCCTCGATCTCGGTTGTGGCAGCGGCAGCTGGTAAGCCAACTCGCACGACGAGCCACCTCTTTTCATCACTCTCCCCAGGATAATGGATGTCGCGAGAGAGTTCCCCGACTGCAGCGCCGTTGCTGTGGATCTCGTTCCCATGCAGTCCATGTAAGCACCTTCCACACACGTTATATAACCTTTCTTGACCATACCCAGATCTATGCCTCCGAACTGCAGGTGAGCACACACACATTCCTTACTTTGCATTCCCTTCATCGTCTAGCAGAAGCGAAGTCGACGATATCAATTTCGGTCTTGAGCATTTTTATGGCGACTTCAACGTCGTCCATTGCCAACTCATCTCATCAGGAGTAAGTTGCCTCCACCGCCTATCAACCACTCATCCCTACTCGTCTTTTGTCAGATTCGTGACTATCAAGGCATGCTCGACCACATAAGCCATGTCCTTCGTCCGGGCGGTCTCGTAGACCTGAACGAATTTCAATTTTGTCTCACGGGGGCAGACAAGAAACCGCTCTTTGTCCCCCCTGGATACTTTCACCCTCCCTGGGCAGCCATATGGATGTCTTATGTCCATCGCGCGATAAAGGATCGGGGAGGCGACGCAGACGCGGCCGCTCACATGTACGGCTGGTTATGCGAGCACCCCGCGTTTGAGGGCGTTGTCTCTCGCCCGTTTTGGTTTCCGTGTTCACCCTGGATGCGTGGAAATGATCCAGAGACAAGGCTTTGGAACGAAATTGGGGCGCGTATGAGAGAAGATGTCAAGGTGTGCCACACGATCACAACACTCGGCCTTGTTTTATTTCTTTTTCACCTCGTCTATTTTTATCCAGGCATTTCTGAAATCCGGCCGGCCACTCCTACTTGGATATGGGCTTTCACCAGAGTTGGTCGACACGATGGAGAGCAACGCAGCCGCAGAACTCGACGATGCGGTCATTCCACTTTACGTCTTGGTGCAAAACGTATACGCTCGCAAACGGCAATGATCTTTCTCATTTTACCTCGTGCGGCGGACTTGTTCACGGCGTTTGGATTCTCCTTGGATTTTTTTTAGCATTGCATCTAGTGTACTGTACTTTATTAGAGCATTTGTATGATTTACTGTGCACGCTACACACGTTGATGATCTACGCGAGCCTGAATGCAGACCATTTGCCATGCGGCCACGGCAATTGAACATTGCTATGCACCTGCGTCGTACATGAGCCCATCGTAGGTTGCTCGTGCCGGGCTGCTGCGGCTCCATGGATGAAATAATTTTTAGAGAATTTCGCGTATGGAATGTATACCAGCCATTAATGCAGGTACGATACAGTAATTTCCCTTAAGCGAAAGGGATGAGAGCGTTTATCAAGGCCGCGGCACCATTTTGCAGTGTCAATTCTAACAACGTCGTGTGGGTTGAACAAGCGACAGGAAATCCCCTTGCAGCGGACGGAAACAGTCTCGTTGCATCGCGAACGGAGTTAGAAGAGTAGCGAGGGTAATAGAATGGAAAATGGGAACATTGTTGCACAGCTTGGGCCCGTAAAGGAGACTCTGCCACGTTTACCAGGTATGCATGCTCTAGCATCCCTGCTACGCCACAGAACCAGCACAGTACGACTCACCCGTGTACCGATTCTTGGTGTCTTAAATCTCAAATGCATTGAATCTGTGGAGTGATGAGACAGGCCCCTAAATCGGACGCAACGGTGGGCGTTTCAAAGACTAATTTAACTCTAAAAAGAAATTGGCAAGCATTCGCTCAGCAGATCACATCACCCTTGTTAAACCCACCGCAAACATGCTGGCCAATATCACTCTGAGCCGGTGACTTGTTTTGTGACCGAGAGGCAAGGACGACTCACGACCGATACGAGACCTGCAAAATTAGTAGGTTGTCATTAGATACTCACCTAGGCGCTGTTAATATTAGTTCTACAAGCATGTCGATACTACGGTCATTTTGCATTCGTGTAAACCTGTTTAGTCTGCTTTTTTACGCACCGTTCACCGAATGCTAGAGTGGACGCAAAGAAGAGTATTGTACAAACAGTTGTCAACAAAGGATTCACGAGCTGAGCGACGTCGGGTTCACCACCGTCTGCAATGGCTTTTGCATCCAAAAAAGAAGAGGAGAGCGGTCTTAGCTCCTACTACAACAACAAGACGACGATTATCCAGGAAGCCCGCGTCTTCAATGATTCGCCCATCAGCCCTCGAAAGTGCAGAGCTCTCCTCACGAGGATTGTCTTCCTCCTGTATATTGGCGAGAGCTTTAGCTCGCAGGAGGCGACTACGCTTTTCTTTGGTACTACAAAGTTGTTCCAACACAAAGATGTAAGTCAAATGATGCACACCGAGCTGGGGATTGATCGTGTTTCATGCAGAGCGCGCTAAGGCAAATGGTGTACCTTGCGATAAAAGAACTGTCCACCACAGCAGAAGATGTGATTATGGTGACGAGCAGCATTATGAAAGATATGCAGCCAAACTCGGAGGTTATCTACAGACCGAATTCTATCCGTGCACTTTGCCGAATCATCGATGTGAGGTGTTACTATCTGGATATCATCTTGGTTGATTCACCTTTGGTAGCCTTCCATGGCGCAAGGCGTCGAGCGTTTTTTCAAGGCCGCCATCGTCGATCGGACACCGTCTATATCATCCGCCGCGCTCGTCTCCGCTTACCACCTCTTCCCGAATGCAAAAGACGTGGTAAAACGATGGGTCAATGAAGCTCAGGAAGCGGTCAATGCAAAATCGTCTCCCTCTTTATTTGGCAGCTCCTCAGGGGGTCTCTTGAATTTCGGGTCCTCGAGTTCGTCGAATAGCGGATACCAACCTATACCATCAACCAGTTATATCACGCAGTACCACGCCCTTGGTCTACTCTACATTATTCGACAGCAGGATAGGATGGCAGTCACCAAGATGATTCAACAACTTGGCGGCGGCAAATCTGGTGCTGGCACGACGTTGAAGAATCCTATGGCGCTCTGTATGCTGATTCGCTATGCTGCCAAGGTTATGGAAGAAGACTCAAAGTACGTAGTGTGTCCCCAAGAGGAGCTGGTCCTGGCCTCATTACTGTTCAAGTATACAAAAGCAGATCTTAGACCTACTCGATGGCTGGCTACGTCACAAGAGTGACATGGTAAACTTTGAGGCCGCCCGGGCCATCTGTGAGATGAAGCACGTCACTGCTGCACAATTAATCAAACCTATCGCAGGTGTGTGCTCTCCACTGCGGCGATTCTCTTTTACCGATATGCCCTGTAGTATTGCAACTATTCCTCTCATCGCCAAAACCAGTCTTGAAGTTCGCGGCAACTCGTACCCTCGCTTCCCTTGCCTTGATGCACCCAACGAGCGTGGCCGCATGTAACGTGGACCTTGAAAATCTCATTGCCGACTCCAATAGGAGTGTTGCCACATATGCTATCACGACGCTGCTCAAGGTACGGTCCTGCTTGTCTGTCGATCCGTTTGGTCCTCATGTTTCTCCAGACCGGCGACGAAGCTTCGGTGGATCGCCTTATGAAACAGATTACAAGTTTTATGTCCGAGATCAGCGACGAGTTCAAAGTTATTGTTGTCGATGCCATCCGTTCTCTCTGCCTCAAGTTCCCTTCCAAGCATGTATCTATGCTTTCTTTTCTGTCGGGTGTCTTGCGCGACGAAGGTGGATATGAGTTCAAGCGGGCCGTGGTGGAAGCCATGTTCGACATGATCAAGTACATTTCGGACTGCAAAGAGCAAGCGCTTTCACACCTGTGCGAGTTTATCGAAGACTGTGAGTTTGCGAAACTCTCTGTCCGCATCCTGCATCTGCTCGGTGTCGAAGGACCCAAGGCACCTCAACCCACAAAGTACATTCGGTATATTTACAACCGCGTCGTACTAGAAAACTCGATTGTTCGGGCTGCTGCCGTATCGAGTCTTGCCAAATTCGGTGTTAACGCTGTTGATGCTGGTCTACGTCGTAGCGTTGGTGTTTTACTTAACAGGTTGGTGCTTGGTTCGTTGACCGAGTATGACTCAAACTTTTTGTAGGTGTCTGGATGATGTTGATGACGAGGTTCGCGACCGTGCAGCCATGTATGTGAGGGTCTTCAAGGAGAAGCCCCTCGCAGATGTGTATGTGAAAGAAGGTTTGTTTGTTTCTCCATGTCATGCACGATGTTCATGGTCGATTTGGACAGAATCGGTGTTTTCTCTGACCGCGTTGGAGTCCAAGCTTGTTGCATATGTCAATGATCCTGTGGCTGCCATTCAACCGTTTGATTCATCCTCAATACCCAAGATAAGCCGTGCCCAGCTAGCAGCAGAAGCAAGCCGTAAGACGACATCTTGCGTGATAGCAACCAAGCTGACAGCTATTTCAAGGTCCAAGCACATTGGATACGATTGCTGTGCCCACGAGAACGAATGCGACACCACCGCCTCCGACTGCTGCAGAAACACAGTCCACGTATGCACAGCAACTTGCCGAAGTCCCTGAATTGGCGGATTATGGCCCAATTCTCAATAGCAGTGCGAAGCTGATCCAACTGACTGAGACTGAGACCGAGTACCAGGTAACATGTGTCAAGCATATTTTCAAAGAGCACATTGTGTTTCAGGTGTGTGGTGGATATGGCCATTGTCCATTGCAGTGCTGATCGATTTCGCGGACTAGTTCAATGTCTCGAATACCCTTCAGGACACTGTTTTGGAACAAGTGTCTGTCATCATGCAACCCCAAACGGAGTCGGGTTTGACAGAAGACTTTATCCTGACAGTCCCGACACTGACATCAGCGACTTCGCCAAGTATTGTCTATGTCTCCTTTATACGGGATTCACCCGAGGAATATGTCACGGCGTCGTTCCAATGTGTACTCAAGTTTATCAGCAAGGAGCTTGATCCGTCGACAGGAGAGCCTGAGGAGGAGGGATACGAAGACGAGTACCAACTGGAAGAGGTAGAGGTTAACGCCGGAGGGGACTACATAATACCGAGCTACTCTGCGTTCTCGTCAGAGTGGGATCGACTGCGTTCGGGTGCAACTGCCACTGAGACCTTTTCGCTCACCGCAATGGAAAGCATCAAAGGTGCGGAATCGACACTGTTTAAAGAGACAGTCTGCTGAAGTGGTTTATACAGCTGCCTGTGACTCGATCGTGGAGATTCTCAATATGGAACCGCTGGGAGGTACGGAGACACCGACGTCGTTGTCTGTCCACACCCTCCAGTTGTCTGGGCTGGTCACAGGTGGAGGTGGGAAGGTGCTTGCTAGATGCCGGATGACGTTTTCAAAGGGGCAGGGTGTTACGCTGGAGCTCGGTGTCCGTGCTGAGCAAGAGCGCGCGTGTGCGCTCGTTGTGTCTGCCATCGGTGGTTGAGAGGTTGGTAGTGAACATTGTCTGTCGTGAATGAGACAAGTCTAAGAGTACGTTTGATCCGTGGCGGTGACAAATCCTCTTGCCTGCGAGTCATCCAACAACTCAGTACCGTTGGCCATGCCAGCCCCGCCGCTGCCCTTCCCCAAGGTCATCCATGTCAATACCAGAGGGGCTGTCATTCTCGCAGAGGAATCCCCTGAAGTGCGTCTTGTCTCGTTCCACATTCACCTCCCTGACAGCTGTCTTTTCAAACAGACACGGGACAGCAGAGGTATATACCTTCCAAACCACATTGAACCGGTGTCCCATATCGCCATCGACGTACGTGCACGCTCCGTTCTTCGTTTTAATATGAAACGCACATGTCTGTGGTTCTAGATCGGTGGTTCACTTGCAAAAGTAGTCTATTTCACTCGTTCACCAGAAGAACCTCCTTCGCCGTCTATCGTGGCAACCCAGGGTAGTTCTTCTGGACCAAGCAGTTTTTCGACCTCGAGAGTGGGCTCGCCGACGTCGAGACCACGTTCACCGGCCATCCCACCCAGTTCGTCTCACACCCGTAACGGCGCGCTCACTCCCCTCGTGCTCGAGTCCCACGGGAATGGCAATGACGACGCCCTCGATACTGACCTGTTACGGTCCACGATTCTCCAGCGCACGACGCGCGTCCACCATATCCCCGGCGGTTCCATCAACTTTGAGCGTTTCGAGACAAGCAACATCACGGGGCTCATCACGTTCATCTCCGAGCTTATCAGCCGCTCTGCCATCGCCAATGGTGTCTCTCTCGAGGAGATGCGTCGGGGTGTCAAAATCGTGGCTACCGGTGGTGGTGCACACAAGTTTGGAGCGCTGTTTGAGCGCGAGTTGTCGGTCGAGGTTCGGCGAGAGGACGAGATGGAGTGCTTGATCGAGGGAATGAAGTTTATGGCGATGATCCCTGAAGAGGTCTACTACTTTTCGGACGAGCTCATCTCCGAGTTCTCGCACCCGGGGACGACCAAGGAGGGTGGGATGACGTTGTCTGCTGTGGATGCGGTGTTGGAGCGTCCGTCGCCGAATCCGCCGAGGTATGCGATCATGTTTGAGGGGGAGGAACCGTCGGCGCACCTGCCGTGTTTGCTCGTCAACATTGGGTCGGGCGTGTCTATCCTCAAGGTGGATGCGGATGGTACGTTTGAACGTGTGAGTGGAACGAGTTTGGGTGGCGGTACTTTGTGGGGATTGCTGAGCTTGCTTACCCCTGCGCGAACGTTTGATGGTGCGTGATTGGCAGTGTTGATGTGTTGGTTGATCGAGTTCCGTGGCAGAGATGTTGGCGCTGTCTGAAAAGGGAGACAATGCAGCGGTGGATATGCTTGTTGGGGATATTTACGGGACAGACTATAGCAAGCTTGGGCTCAAGTCGACGACGATCGCGAGTTCGTTTGGCAAGGTGTTCAAGCATACGGGAGAGGGCAAGGAGGGTGGCGAACGCGGGACGTTCAAGGCAGAGGACATTAGCAGAAGTCTGCTTTATGCCGTGTCGAACAACATTGGACAGATTGCGTGGGTGGTGGCTGTTCCTTGACCTCGAGGTCTACTGACGGACCGGTATCTAGATATATGAACGCGGAGAAGTATGGCCTTGACAGGATCTACTTTGGAGGCTGTTTTATTCGTGGTGAGTGTCGACGACGTGGGGTGTGTGTGTGCTCAGTCCATGTAGGACATGCGACGACGATCACGACACTGTCCTATGCGATACGATTCTGGAGCAAGGGTGAGAAGCGTGCGCTGTTTCTGAGACACGAGGGGTTCTTGTACGCTCGGTTTCCTGTCGTGGTGATCACACTGATGTTGGTACAGGGGTGCTATCGGTGCATGGATCAAGAACATTGACACGGAGGCAATCCAAGGATGAGCACAGGCGCGCTCTCACACGCTACAGCACGAGGTGGCCTGGTTTTCTCATCACCACTATAAATACCCGATGTAATGAGTATAATACCACGAGTCGTGCTGAGGAGGAGTGCTAGACTGCTAATGCTAGTGTTGAGTAGCCGTGTGAGTTGCACTTTTAAAAAAAGGTGCCGATATGGAATATTGCCAGAGCTCGATATACAGAGCCTTTGTCATGTCGCAAGCCTGATTTTCCTCTTCTCCTCACCACGCCATGGACCGACTCCACATCTCCTCCCCGTCCCAAAAACACATCCACAGCACCGCCCTGTCCCCTCCACCGTACAGATACGACGAGGAGCTGCTGGAGGAAAAGCCGTCTGGGAGGAGACACCATGACGCCGAGGGTACAGAGAGGTCCTCCGCCAAGAAACCCCGTCACCGCCATAACCCTGTACAGCTCGCCGCCCTCAACAAGCTCTTTGACAAGAACGAGCATCCCAGCCTGGAGGACCGTACAGAACTCGCTGAGCGGCTTGGAATGTGAGTTCCCATTTTTGGGTATATCTGCCCTCTTATCAATGTCCCTTGTTGATGCCGACACCCATCGCTACCATCGCTTCAGGGAGACAAAGACAGTCAACGCCTGGTTTCAGAACAAGCGGGCATCCACCAAGAAGCGAAACAAAACATCTCCACCAGCTCAGAACGACTCACTCGAGACAGCCCAGAAACCATCAGCCCTGCCGTCCATCGCCAACCTCCTTAATGCCACACCACAGCATTCCCATCCTGCTCGCAAATCCAGGCAAAAGGACCTCCATCTCAACGACACCATCCTCGCTGACCCCATGGCCAACACATCCCGTGGTCAACACAGCCCACAGGAACCCGCTCTAGAGAGCTCATTCTTTGCTGGTCCTTCCGAGTTTACTGCCCAAGAACGCTTCATTTTATCCCACCCTCGTGGGCGTCATCCCCAATTGGGGGCTGTACCTCAGTTACATAACGCTGACCCGGACCGCATGATGCCTGATACAGACAGCCGTTTCGTGTCTGAGAATGATGCACTGCCGTCCCGAAGGGGTCGCAACGACGTTGCACGAATGCGCACAACACCAGAACAAGCAGAGGAACTGCGTCGCGCTTATGCCCTCGACGACCATCCCTCGCGCGATCAACGACAGCAACTTGCAGACAAGATTGGCATGTATGTCACCCCACAAACCTTGTCTCGCGTGGCTCATGACCCTTGTAGGCGTCTCCAAAGTGTCACCAACTGGTTTCAAAATCAACGCAGCCAAGCAAAGAAGCACAGGGAAGAGTCCTCTTCGGTCCCTGAACTTGCCGCGCGCCACCCTACTGGTCGTGCTAATGGCCTGCCCACATCACACCCCCCACTTCCTCCCCGATCTCACCACCCTTCGCTAGCCATCCCTGAACGCGATGCTCGTCCTCCACTATCACTCTCCACAGGGGTCGACGACTATCGCGAGGTGTCTTTGCCTCGTAGCAGAATGTCATTACCACCCTCATTGACTTCTCGTCTAGCTTCTCCGCGGACGCGGAGAGGTGCCCCGCCCTATGCTAGGGATTCAAGAGACCTTCACATCGATGAAGGTAGACACTATGATCACAATAGTGAGAACACCCGGGTCGACGAACCACCTTCACGTCCTCGGCGGTCTCGTCCAGAGCCATACCAGCTCAACGCACTCAAGAAACTCCTCCATCGGACATTGACGCCTTCGATAGAAGAGCGAAGCGCTCTCGCATCCGAGGTCGGCATGTGAGTGTCCATCTACAGTCTCTTCAACAAGGCCTTGATCGTTTCACAGGGACATTGGCAAGGTGACAAACTGGTTCCGCAACATTCGTCAGAGTGCCCGTAAGCGTGGAAAGCGTGCAAGAGTGTCTTCTAGAAGAGCTAATCACGAACACGACGCCTCATCTGGTTCGTCAGTGTACGACGACGACGATGCGATGGATCTTGTCTACGAGGACATTGCAGACCAAGAGATGGATGATCGCAGCGAGGAAGAGTATCAGGAGGCCGTGACCCCCTTTACAGACGTGTCCTCATCACCTCCCCCGAGTAAACGGTCAAGATCGCATCTTCCCGTTGACGACAAACCAATGGACGTTGGCGTCGTCGAACCGTCCACTCTTGCCGACTTTAGAAAGGCTGTAGGAATGACCCCCTTTGGTGGTCCCAGCGACTATGACTTTGGGATGAAAGACGTGACGTGCTCTGGTGTCAAAATCGAGGACGCACTTTTGTTGTTGAGCTTCCATCAGCATGTAGTCCAATAAGCATGTAGGTGTGTGGCGTTTACAATGTACATGCAATCCACTGACATGGCCAGGTACTCGCATCGGTCTCGTGATCCTGTACTACCACTCTTTTTCTTCTTTTTATTCAACCTTGACCCACACGTCGCCGTGTTTGTGTAGTATTCCTGCAGCATATCCGTTATTATTGATTAATCGTTCATTCTTATTTATTTCTCTAGGCGATTTCGCCTTGGGCGCACCCTCTACTGCCGCCTGCATATTCTTCCACTCAAAAGCATTCCTAGATCACAGATGAGGCTGAGTACAGAAACATACATGTTCACGTAGTGTTTCTCAGCCATGTAGATAAAACAATCTTGAAAGAAAATACAACGAGTCCTTGGCAAATTATACGGTATTACGTCGTGCGCTCCTCCCCTTGCGTGCAGCTCTGCTCCTTTCTGCGTCTGGACCGTCGATGGTCAAGTGGGGCAGTTTCCCTTCCTTTTCCCAGCGGTCCAAGATCTCGACCGTCGCCTGATACCCCTTCTTTTCGATCTCGTCGTACTTGCTAAACTGAAGCGTGCCGTACTGTCCGATACACGTCATTGTCTCGTCGAGGCCCCAACAACAATGCGCTTACCTGCAAGACGGGCATCTGCATGTACAGACACCCACGCGCAACCTTGGCCTCTTCCAACGTCCGGACGCTCGTGACACTACAGAACAGGCACGTCAACCAACGCCATCACAAAACGAGGCAACACCGACTATGTCAGCCGACTCTGTATCTCGGGTATCGCGGGTATATTCCGTGTGTTCGAAAACGGGTTCCATCTGTTTAGGAGGAGCCACCATCCGGACAAGGAATCGGTGAAATTCCGGGGCGAGTTGTCGTCGATCTGTTGTCGTCAGCGTGTAAAGGACAAGGGTGTGGGTAAACGCACGGAGCCAACGTCTGCTGCGAATATCACGCTGACGCCCATGGAAAACATGGTCGACACCTGACAGAAAGCGTGAGTTCGATCGTCGAGAAAAGGTTCCTATTACTCACTGGCAGGTTGTCGACTGGCAGGCGTGGGTGAGGTCAGCGTAGCACAAGGACGCACAAGGAAAACCTACGATAACCCCCGTCGACAAGCATATTACCATTGTCACACAAGGGGGGCAACAAGGCAGCCAGGGTCATGGAAGCACCTAATCACGATGGGATCAGAAACCCTGTATATGCTGTGTAGTGACGTACGGATAAATCTCCACGCGTAGCCTGTCTCATGTACCTCCATACATGACGTGTTGATGTTGGTCGTGTTGCAGAAATATGGAAGCCACATGTCTTCAATGTGCAAGTCATAAAACGTCTGCTATCACTTAGCATGGTCCGGGAAGAAGTTTGGTCATTTACCTTGTAGACGGCACGATTAAATGCACGTCCCTGCTCATAGAATTATTGCGGATATTCCTTGTCGATATGGAGATACTCACCGTAGTGTAGGCTACCAGCGGGTATGTGACATCCGAGAGCACCGACCACACATGAGTCACTCGACTGCTAAACTGTTTTGCCCGTCTTGCGCTCAGGATTATGTCACAGTCGCGTGCATACAGGCCCCCAATAAAAGCTCCTATACTTGTTCCGGCAATATAATCAATGGGGATACCCCTCTCCTCTAAAGCCCGGATGACACCCTGCCCGAAAAAAAGTCAAAATCACCATGGTGAATAATCAAATGATCGCTCACGATATGCGACAGCCCACGCGCGCCACCGCCGCTTAGCACAACTCCGACGGACATACCACAGAGCCTCCTGGCCAATCGCGAGAAATCATTGATCAAGGGCTGTCGTTGAGGACGTGGATGCGCTCGTTCTCTTGTATACCTCTGAAATCCACTCTGCACTTTATCCTTGAAGCTCTTCAACGCAGCAACCGCTTGGGGGTCTTGCAGAGGCGATCTCTTTGCCAAAGGTAGGACGAGACCCTGGTTATTCGGATTATCGACATGCTGCCACACTAGGCAGTCTAGTACCCACCGGCAGCTCGACATGAGTATGGTGTTGGACCCACGGTCGATTCTATGCGAAACGTCATCTAAAAGGGGTTTGGACTAGACTTTTCATGAACCAACCTTGAGCCACTCTCTCGTTGATCCGGGGGCGACCGATCGTTCAGGGTGCAGCAGTACAAGCTCCTTCCGAGCAGTGGTCTTGGTAGATAGCAAGAGACGCTCATATTCCCCAATAGTCGGGTCATCACCCATACCAACAACCATAACGAAATCCGCCTAAAAGGAGTTAGTGATGTGTATTAAATCAACATGTGACCCTACCTGTCTAATACAGGTTTGTGTCCAGGGGCTATTGACCGGTGAATCGGCGACATAGAGCACGGTGCGATATCTTTCTTCTTGATCAGCGAGCCATGCGGCGGCCTTGAGTTTTCCCATTCTGGAAAAGGTATGGCGTCCGAGGTGTCCTGAAACGGATGCTTGGTTTAGATACGATGTCCTGGCGCCCATCTCTTCCAACGCGGCCTTGAGCTTCCGTGCAAACGTGTCAACAGGAACATGTCGAGACGCAGGAAGGATGGCTATGGTCTTCAGGTTTGTGTTACTCCGGCCTAGTTCGGTTGCTCTGTTAGTCTTCGCATCCACTTCATCGCGCACTCGACATGCAATGGTGCGGAGAAGTCTGAGGATTCAATGAGTGCATTAGCATCACTTGTTGATTATCCAACGTACTGTGCGGTAGTGCGAGGATTTCTAGCAAGAATCAGTCAATACGATCAAAGCATCCGTGTGAAATGATCGACACACCGAGACGAGATCGCATTGAATAGCGTTTGTGGCATACGAATCAACTCCGAGTCTCGTATGGCGTGCGTTGTCGTCCGTCGTGGTGAGTTGGTGATCACATCGAGCTCCCCAACCAAGTCTCCTTGACCGTATTCACCAGTAATTATCACCTTTCCATTTTCGTCTTCGGTTATGGAACGCAACCGTCCGTTGATGACGATGTAGAAACTGTCGCTAACGTCGTGCGGCCTCCAAAGAACCTGGCTGGCACTGACTTGCATCCAGTCCAATGAAGCATCAATCTGCAACACTAGAATAAGGTGAGATGAGGTTTCCCGGTGATCAATCGCAACACACCAAGTGGAGAGAGCAAGGAAATCAGCCTCTTCGCAAGTGTCAGCTGCACAATAGGTCGCTTCTCCAGCAACCGTTCCAAAGCCTTGGCAGGCAAAAAGCCAACATACACGTCTGTTTTTGCCCGGATGTCGACGTAAGAAGGGGTGCTGCAGAGCGAAGCTGGTGCGGCTTCAGTTGAGAGCATAACACTGAGAAATTAAAGTTTTCATACCCAGATACCCTGCAATGCCTCCGGGTTTCACGGTGAAAAGGAGTTTGTGACCTTGACCGCCATCTGTGCTTGTATGATCGTGAGCGGATACTGACTCAGTATCGGAACCTGATGCCTTGGATTGGGATGCTGATGGGGCAGAGCATTTCTTATCTGTTGGGAGGAATATGTCCAGGAATCCCTCGATGACATAGTATAAACCTGCCCTGACTATCAATTTTATCGCACGTCTCACTAAGAGAACACTGACCTCTGTTGCGTTCACCAGCTTTCACCAGGGTTGAACCAGTAGAGAAGAACAGGATTTCCACTTCGTTATCTAAGCCACTCATGTAGTCAGTGGTGTTTGAAGCGCTCTCGGTGATACTAGATATGTTGTCGTCCCCGCCGTCCAAAAGAGAAAGTGATCCAAAAGGAGAGCTGAGCATTCCGGCTGGTGGCTTTGGTGCATCTAGAGGTGGCAAGGCTGGTGATGTTTCCACGGACTCGCTCCCATTAATGGGAGGCTGCAGTAATCCAATCGATTTGGCAATGCAGGACATGACCTCCGAGCGAAGGTCAAATTCGTCCCATTGAAGGCGGACAGTCTCCGGGAAATCCTTAAACGTGCTGGTAAGGGGCGTGTTCAAGATGGTGTAAGTACGGGAGTAAGACCTGTAACTGTCGCTACCCTGGTCGGTTGACGTCAGGAGGTCACCCGCTTGGACTTGCTGGCGCGCTCGAGGATGAAAAGGGCGCAGAGGCATAAGTCCCACAGGACTTTCCATGAACTTTTCCCTCGGACTGACGGCACTGGCACTGCCGTTAACCTTTCCAGAAGAGAGCACGTATGGATCCTGACCAAGGCAATTGCTCTCTGGATCTGATTCTTGGACAGCAACATTATCGAAGCGTTGACGCAACGAGTGTAGCCCACCACCTGTGTAAAACGAGTCCGGTAACGGATGGCACGCAATTTCATTAATCGCCTTCTCGGTGCGGAGGACTTCTGTCGTCAACCCCAAGTATTTATGGGCCGCATTGAACGTTACCCGCGAGAGTCTTGTCATTATCACTTTACAAAAGTAGAAATTAACCTGGGAAGGACTGATCGATCGGCATAACCTACCTTGAACGATATGACCTGTGGCTTTCGGAAACATCTTGGTAACTCTTCGAAATGCTTCAGCTGGGATGACCGCAAGTGTGCTGTCCTCTGTAGCCCGTCCTACAATGCCATGACGGAATGACTGTTGGATAGAATCTGATCGTGGTGGTGAGGGAGCGTTCGAGGGAGCGTGGGATGATTGTCTATCACTAGTTGGATTCGAATATGAACCGGTTGGGTGAACAGTTGACTCAGAGAATGAGATGGACGCTATACGATCGTGGGATAGAGGAGTGGGAGAGGAATGTTCTAATCCGAGGTTGAAACGCGACACGTCAGTGTTTATTCGTTCGACATGTTTTTGCGGTAGATTCAAGCGAATGACCTGGTTGGTCGAGGGTATAAGCTCTTCGTCTTCCTGCCAACTTAGCTTGATCTCGTCTGTAAACAAGCTGAGGATGCTGAAGAGACTGGATAGCGTGCCACCACCCCGAACTTCGTTGATCGGTTGATATCCATTCATATCCTCGTCGTCCCAAGAGCAATTTTGTACTGCTTGGCCATTCCGCGCGAGAACCTGGACAGTTCCATCTATGACACAGTAGAAATTCTGATCCTGATCGAGTGAGATACTGTCTCCGGCAATGAGTCGCCTGGTCTGTAGGTGCCTTGCTAATTCGTGGAATACCTGCCACGTATATGTTTAGACGGGTGGAAGAGAACTGAGGCACGCAAGGAATACCAACAGGTTTTTCAAGGAAACCAAAGACGCGCACTGCCTGCAAGAAGTCGTCCAAATAATTATGAAGCGCCGGTGGTGTTTCTGCGGTATTAACATCTGGATGAAGGGTATTAACATCGGGCTTAACGAGGGGTGGTTCCTTGAGCTTTGAGTAGGCATCGAGGTATCGCAAGCGAATCCAGTAGTTCAAAGCGGCTACTGATGCAACGAAGAGAAAGGCAAGAGACCAAAAGTTGAGCTGGGAAAGGAATATCAGAATCCGTCCAATTTGCAATTGAGTGAATACGGACGGTCAGAGTCATGGAATACGACAGTACGCTGCAAACCAACCGGGGGACAGTCGTGGTAGCAAAGGCAAAGAGGGACCTGGACCACGGAGGCGCCCATGCTGTGTTGGATTTGTTGGATGCCTTACGTTGGACGCATTAGGCGGAAAGACGTACATGTTACCCAAAAACTCGCCGATGTGAGGGAAAAATGAGGATGTCTGGTATCGTTCTCTGCAGAGCGAGCCAATGGATCCATCGTGGTCGTGGTACAACTTCAAGATGCCCTGCAGACAAGGATCAGCACGGACAATGGCCGGGCCATCCGACACCAAGCCATCCTTGTATTCGTGGCTGTGTTTCAACACTCTCTCAGTGTTTAAATGGCAGCCATCTCGGCACCGTCCTCGACAGACAATCAGACCGCTTCAGACATCGAACACGATAACGAACAAATATTGGATGTTCAGGTGCTGAGAGACGCCGCAAAGAAGGCTTTGGTGAACGCTCTCAATTCAGCGAGTTTCTATACAACGTGCAATATGTTCACACTCACAGATCATTAGGTGAATGGCGCAAAGACGCTCGTGCTTGATTCAACCCTTTCTGGGCCATTGGGTCTCGTTACAGAAGTCGCGCTTCTGAAGGTGTTTTCGCGTATACTACATATCATGTGAACGTTAATCATTTCGTAGAATCATGGTGTCGACAAAATGTTCTGGCTTGAGCCTGGCCCTTTGACCTCGACTACCACGAATGTGATTTATCTTTGCAGACCACTCATCAAGTACGTGAAAATAATCGCAGGTCAGTGTGTCTGCATCTGTATGTCACGCTACCAACAAATTGCCAGATCAAATCAAGAGGTCTTCCAAGGAATCTCACAAGTATAGGTACACGCTGTTCCTCGTCCCACGAACTTCGACTCTTGTTTCCCGGATTTTGGAGGAGGAGGGTGTGCTTGGTGATGTGACTATCTCGTCATACAACCTACAGTTTATACCTATCGAGGAAGATGTCATATCACTTGAATATGACAGTGCATTCAAGGAACTTTGGGTGGTCAGTGTATATGCGCCCATTATTCCAGATTTTAATTTGTTCGCAGGATGGCGACGAGACTGTTGTGTACAATTCAGCGCTAGCGCTAGATTCTTTGCAGCACACATTCAGTCGCTTTCCTCGCATCATCGGAAAGGGGGATTATGCTGCGGTAATGGCAAACACCGTTGATCTAAATTCACTTGACTAATTTCCGATCCAGAAACTTGCCACTCTCTTAACTAAACCTCTTCCCGAGCAGCAGATAGCCTCTGTTGGTTCCCTGGATCCTCATGCGCCGTTTGACTCGTTAATCATTTTGGATCGACATGTTGATATGATCACACCACTACTGACCCAGCTAACGTACCATGGTCTCATTGATGAGTTGATTGGTATCAAAAATTGTAAGTGTTCTCGGATCCGCAACCCAACTAGTCTTCTCACACCGCTTTTTAGCTCAGGTCGAACTTCCTCTGAGCCTTCTTAACCCACCGTCTGCACCGGATTCGACTAATCCAAGCACCTCACAAGCGCCTGCAACCATCACGCCAGTCGTAAACGAGAAAACGAAGAAGCATCTCTTATCAGCTGCAACAGACCCGTTGTTTGCGGAACTGCGAGACTTGAATTTTTCCTCTGTCGGAAAACGACTGAATCGTGTCGCACACCGGATTGACGAAGACTACAAAGTAAGTTGGCTGGCTATCTTTGATATTGCAAATTCCATCTCACACACACCACAGGCTCGCTTGCAGGCCAATACAATAGCACAGCTTCGTGACTTTGTCGGTAAGCTTGGCGGACTGAAAACAGAACACGAGGCTTTGAGACTACGTGGGTAATATTACGCTTACTATCGCCACCGCCATTCACGTTAAACCATAGATACTGGTCTCTCGGAGATGATGGTTCCGCAAACACGTACAGAACTATTCAACAAGTCCCTAGAAGTGCAACAAAGTATGTGGGTTCACCAGGGCCATGCATGTTGCTGACTTTCAAGCCCGGTGTACACAGATCTTCTCGCCTCGTATGAAACCACGGCCCAGATCAACACCATTGAGGAGATGATTACTCAGGGTGCAGATATGCAAACGGTTGCTCGACTTCTTTGTCTTGCGAGTATAACTACGGGTGGCATCAAGGCTCGCTTGCTGGAGAATGCGAAGAAAGAGTTCCTTCAGGCGAGGGAGTGTTTGATCTTCCTTCCTCTGTTTCTAAGTTTTTTCTCTTCCCATAGGCTTATGGTTACCACCTGCTGCCTCTTTTGCTTTCTTTATCTGCACCCCCTCTTTCCGTGCTCCTTCAAAACCCGCTTCCTGCGTCAATGCCCCCGCCGACTAAGTTACCGTTTACGTCCGTGCGCAAATCTTTGCGTCTCTTGATTGACGACAATCCGGAGGCACTGGAAGAGCTCGAGAATGACATCAGTTTTGTATACTCTGGCTATGCGCCAATCAGCGTTCGGCTGGTTCAATGTGTCGCGCAAAAGAGTGGTGTGATCAGTAATCCGGCGGAGAAGGCCAGTGTAGACGACCGGGACGGAAAAGGGAAAGCCTCGACCCCGAAGAAACTTTTTGCGCACCCTATTGTCGGTTGGAAAGGTTTCGAGGATGTACTGTCTACTATTCCAGGAAAAACATTTGATGTGGTACAAAAGCAGCCCAGCGATACAGAACCAGTGGCTTCGTCTATCTCTACGCTTCGTAAGTCTGGTCATTCAGGTTGTTGACACGATAGGCTGAGTATTCTTTTTAGTTCGATCCCACGAGCAGCCCATTACGACGGTTGTATTTTTCCTCGGTGGATGTACATATACCGAGATCGCAGCACTGAGATGGGTTAGCCGGCAAAACAAAGGTAGTGATCGTTCCACTTTCGAGAATGACGCACGTAATCATTCATGCAGGTCGAAAATTCCTGGTCGCCACTACTGGAATCGTGAGCGGTGCAAGTTTGATGAAGAGCATAGCCAGCGATGGGAGAAGAGGTCCTGGAACATGATACTGTTATGAGGGCACGTTATTGCGTGTCTTTTCGTACCCTGAGATATTGGAATTGCGGTGTAATATTCCGATTTATCTTGCTCTCCCCAGTGCTATCTAATCTACAGGATGCCCGCGAAATATATCACTTGTCGACGGAACAGACTGCAATGCACCTGGGTCATGGAAACAGGACACGTCAGGGTTCTCAACTTTGCATCTGAACGCGACGGGATCAAATATGTATTCAAGAGGGAACGTGACGGTCGCGTCCGAGTGGACCCCAGGTGTCACATTCTAGCCGATGCAACGGCTCAATTGCAAGCTGGTGCAAACAGATCTTGTGGGTGTATCTTGGGCGGCGAATATTTCACCCTGACTGCAACGCGGCAGCAGTGCAAGACGCATGTTTCATTCCAACGAACGGTGTGCAATCGCGAGCTCCCCACGTTTCCTCGATAGCAATATTGGGCTCTAGATACGCAAGGTTTAACTGCATGCGTTGAAGAGGCTGATGAAAGTTTGAATTTTACGTGAAGATTATAAGGTGTGTCTGGGGTCCTTCTTGGTGGGTCCTCGAGAGAGGGTGTCAAACTTGAACTCAAGTGTTCGTATAAGGTCCGCCAACGCAAGCCAGCATGAATCTTTCCACCCTTCCACAGACAACCACACCTGTTTTGTTTCCTCACCGTCTTTGAAGCCTTCAGAAGTATGTATCTCCAGTCTCGTTCTCCCGTTGCTTCTCAATTTGTTGACACACCTTCTTTTACTCATCGTCGTGTTCCGGCACCACCCCTGTTACTGGTCTGTGCGCTCAAGATTCCAACTTTTTTACTCGAATTTGCAGAATCTGGTAGCCGTCCTTGCACTCCAACACAGCGATGCCTCCGCGCGCAACAGAAGGGAAAACAACCGCCGAGAAGCCGCCGAAGAAAACGAGTCAGTGATTTTTTTCTGCTCGTCGCCACGCCACGGGTCGTAACACAACCCGTCCTTAGAATCGTCCGCAGGGGGTGGAGGACGAAAGAAGCTTAGTGCCTTTAATAAATTCATGCAGTCCGAAATGGCACGACTGAAGGAGTCTGACCCTGACATGCCTCATCAAGAGAGGTGAGCGAGTTTGGTGTCATTTTTGTTCGGCTCTGATTCATCGCTGCTTCTGGTTAGATTCAAGCTTGCCACGGCAAACTGGAAGAAGGCAAAGGAGAACCCCAGAGCAGCGGCGGCTTGATCGTCGCATCGGCGCGGATCCTCTGTCGCCATCGACGTCGAGGTTACTCGTCTTCACCCTGGACCCTGTTTGGCAGTTTGTGCACGCGATGTGATGTTGGTCAGATATTCTTATTGGTAAACGTTTTGATTTCGCTGTATTAACGATTGCTTTCTGGCTTGTCTGCTTTGGGACTGTTCTTGCAATGGCTAGCTAATTCTCTGCATATTTGAGCTGGTGGACTAATGAAGAGGTGTTGGTGACTTGCCCCTGAGTGACCGAGTTGTCTGTTTCCAGCGTGCTCAAGCGACGCTCTGTCTCTATCACGCGTCTTGTGGTTTCTTGTTCTGTCCAGCCTCTCCCATGAGCCATCCCAAAGACGTCGATAACCCACCCAATGTTCCGTTAAAGCCCTCCTCGTTTTCTTCCAACACACCCTCAGCCCATCCATTCATGCCTTCGGAACATCCGGATCCAGCTCAGCGCCCCTCTAGCTCTGACAGTGAACCACATCCTCCGTCAGAGTCTCCTCCTGATCCTGCTCTATCTAATCTATCCGGCTCTACAGTCCCGTCAGATGCCGCCTGTCCAGACAATGCCCGTGCCTCGTTGACCGACAAAGGCAAAACAAAGGAGCCCCCACCCACGTTGCCTCCGTTGTCGTTTTCGCCTGCTGGTTTGAGCTACCCCATCGACGACTGGTCCTCCATACCAGGCCCATCCTCATATCGGTCCACTTGTACTTCTCTCCACACAGCGTCGTCGAGCAATTCGCCTAGCTCAACAGAGAGTACCGCCGTACATATTGACGCACTGCCCACGCTCAGCAAAGCACCCTCCCGGACGAGATCCCTGTCTAACCTCTCTGACCACTCCACCACGCCGTCCATGTCCAAAATCAGGATCAAACTCGCCGCGTCTTCCAAAGCACCAGTCAATCTTGCCCGTAGGCTACTCTCTAGGAACAAGGCGGATGTCGTCGGGCCTGCAGTGACGGGGCCTGCAAGCGACCCCTCTGATCCTCTAGGAAATGACGTGCTGCCGATGGAATCCGGAAACTGCCTCTTCCCATGGCAGGCCAAGGACATCACACGAGCGTCCTTGTCCCGGGCTGAGGTGGAGATATATGAACCACCCGTGTTTGTGCCAGACATCGTCGCTGCCTGGTATCCCGACACCTGTCCTTTTGATGGGGTTACCGACGCGAGGGGAAAGGGTCGATCCTACTCTTCCCCATTTCCCAATTCCGCCTTCGACGTCATCCCCCAAATGGACTTTGAAGACAGCATCATGCCCCTACCACTCCATGCCCGTAATTTGTTTGACGAGATGCTCCCAAGGGAACTTCGACTCCGCGTGTTTGCTTCTTTGGTCTCCCTTCACGAGGCAGATCACGAACGATTGAAGAACAGCGCGAAATGGTCGGCTCTAACAGCGTCTTCGTCAAAGAATCGCTGGGTGGGACGCAATCGTGGAATACGAGAGCTTGTCAAGCTGAGCAGGGTGGGTAACTCGGTTCTGGTCTTATTGATTCGGTAAATCAGTTGGGAGGTCAGGTATCAAAATCATGGCGCACCCTGGTCTTTGATGGCCAGCTTTGGCAAAAAGTGGACCTGCAGGCGTTTCCAGCTGCATCAACCGGCTTCCTCGCTTCCCTCGCACAGCTCTCTGGTCCTTTCATAAAACATCTTGATATGACCGGACACGGCTGCCTTTCCCCGACTACGTTGATCGATATGGCCGGCGGCTTTTGCGTGCGCTTTGCACCTATTACGAACTTCACATATACGCAGCTAACAGCCATCACGTTACAAGGCTGTACTTCCCTCACAACGCAGTCGCTTCATAGCCTCCTCATCCGATCACCATTTCTACGTAGCTTGAACGTGAAGGGACTGCACGCCGTTACGAACGCCACTTTTGATGTGCTCGCGCTTTGCTTGCATCTTACGTCATTGGACATGAGTAGGTGCGCAAACATTGATGGAGATGGCGTCTGTGCGTTCGCAGCAGCGGCGATTGCACGAGGCGCCCACCTTGTGCTGAAAGAACTCAGGCTGAGTGGCCTTTCCATGGTCAATGATGACACGCTAGGGACGCTGGGAAAAGCCGCACCTCATCTCGAGGTCCTAGATTTGAGCTACTGTCGTAGCTTGCACAACTCCACGTTGGAGGCGTTCGTGTCCTGTCCAGAGGACGGACAAGGTTGCGGCGAAACCGTCCTGTTATCAGCTCGAGAAGCTGGGAGGGATCCGAGAAATTGGTGTCAATACAGGCGACGTGTGACTGCCCTCAGACATCTCTCGCTCTCCAGTTGTACGATGCTCACGGATACTGCTTGCTCGAACCTCGCTTATGCGGTTCCCCGTCTAGAGTTTCTTGAACTTGCGGGCATTGGGAAGACTCTCAAGGACGATGGTATTGTACAGCTTCTCGGTACCACACCCTTCATTCGGAAGCTCGATCTGGAGGACGCTTGCGACATTACAGATGCAGTTCTCCAGGTGCTTACTCCAGAGCCTGCCGTGGAGGAAACTTTGACGTCGTCCAAGAGGACGCAACCGCCTCCACCCGGCCATGCCCTGGAGCATCTGGCAGTATCCAGTGCACCAAACCTGACCAACGGTGCATTCAGAGAGCTCATTCGCGGTTGCCCGAGGCTACGTGTTCTGGAAGCTGACGGGACGTCTATATCGGGGACGGTGCTTAAAGAATTTGTGCGGCAGGTCCGCGAGCGAGACATTGACAACGCGGGGCTGGTCGTCGTGGATTGTCACTCGGTTGGGGAACATTTTGTAAAGGACATGGTGGCCGACACGCGTCCGCGAAAGGGGTGGCGTTCGTGGGAAGCGAGGAAGCTGGGATATCTGGACGGCAGGGATGGCGAGGATCTCAAAGTTGGACAAGACGAATGTGACGAAAAGAGGGTGGTGATCCATTCATTCTACAGCTGGCAGACCGTCGATGCTGTGCGACATGTCAGGGAACGGAAGAAGAAGGCGAACAAGAAAGCACAGAACACGTTAGGCCAGACAAGTGAACCTGAAGAAGGCGGGAAGCTATCCGGGAAGATGAGGTGGTGGACACCGAGTAGCAGGACGTCCTCCGGTAATAGCACGCCTGGCGAAGATGGCGATCGCGAAGGATGTGTGGTGATGTGAGAACGATTGGGATCTGTATTTTTATCTTGAATTGTACGCTTTAGTATTTTTTTTCTCTTGCTCTCAGTACTTGCCTACTGACTTTTCTATACTGACACGCTGCAACCGGTAGGGTAGAACAATCTACGTCTGTATGTTTTGTGATGAACAACGTATAAACGGGTAGCAAGGAAAAGTAAAGTATCCTACAGGGATTCCGAGCCTCATGACGTTTTCGCTTTTCGCTTTGCCTTTTTTGTGGCCTTAGCTGTATCCCGGTCTTCCGATGTCGATACAGATGTCCCTCGCGAAGAGCCATTGGCCGATATTGACTGTATTTGCATGGAAAGCTTTGCCTTCTTACCGATGATTGTTGCCTTTGGTACCGATTCAGAAACAGACAGACCTTCATAACCCGAAAGCTGTCAGAAGCCATCTCATGCTTTTAATAGCACACGGAATGCTTACCGGAGTGGCCCACATGAGCTCTTTCGCGCCTTGATAAAGGAACTTCGTCTACTGCGCGTCCCTTGCCTTTATCCAGTCTTGCAGATTCCACGTTTTCAGGTAGACCACCTGCATCTTTCGCTCCTTCGTTTTCGTCAACCTCTTCATCAAACATTTCGAGATCGTCTTCTTCCTCACTCCCTAATTTCTCGAGCTCCTTTTGGTACTCTGCACGTGCCACCATTTTGCTAGTGACCTTGACTGGGACACGTTCATTGTTGGAACTGGAACTCGCAACTGGTGTAGGGTCGGAAGGTTCGTCCACTAGTTGCGCATTCTTGGCTTGAGCAATAGCATGTTTGATGAATCTTTCCGCGGCTTCCTTGTCTACGCCAAGCTTTCCTGTCTCATGTTGGATGTAGACCACGGTGAATAAAAGATGGGGATCATACGTTTTTGACCGGCTTCTTCTGCGCGCTTGATCTTATCAAAGTATTCGCGGACGCGTTCCTGAAGCTGTGTTTGCTAATCGGAGTAAGCTATGTATCGGAACACGCACGAGTTCAGCAACGACACGGTGTGTTTTTGGATCTATTCCGCGGCTTTTCAAATACACTAAAAAGTGCGTCAGTATTCTGCCATCACACGACGAACTCGCTCACCAAAGACGAGGTCATAGGCAACATAGGGTATCATGACTTGCAGCTTTGCTTGTTGGATGGTGTCGAGTCCCAGCAAGATCTCGGGAAGCGACTTGGAAAACAACGGTTCGAGTTGTGATTCGAGTTCGTCGAGTGATTTGTTGAGTTTTACGAGCTTGGAGCAAAGTTTGGCGGTGTCGGTCGACATGGTGGTCTCGGTAAACGTTCCTCCGTCTTACGTGGGTAGTGATTACCCCACGTGACTGATTTTGACTTGGTGGCGATGTTGTCGTGACGCTCTTCCGTTGACACACTCCATCATGGTGAGGCTCATGTTTTTTATTAATCCCGTTCACCGTCCGATGTACTGCGACAGTCTTCCGAGTTGAGATACACCGCAAATACGCAGCTAGAGCATCGTGCGTCTTTGACATGTCTGACTGGCTTTGACTTTTGACTTTTGGACCAAGTGCATGCGAGATACACGGGCACAGGTATGTTCCTCGCTCGGACTACTGCTTTTCCTAACAGTGATTACCCAAGGACATGCCGATCTAACCAAATAGTAGGCGTCGCATCAGCTACGCTAGACAGTTGACTCACGTGCACTCGCAGTGATTGGGTTACTCACCAACACCGTGACACGCTCGCGTCCATTGTTGGCCACCCACCATTGACCTCCTATCTGGCTATTGCGGATGGTGAAGCGATTGGAAGAACGAAATTTGAGATGACAGAGGTATGGATGGTGGACTGTTCCAGTGTGGTGCTCACGCGCACTGTGCAGCGGATGCTTCAACC
This sequence comes from Xerocomus spinulosus, assembly GCA_038094075.1. NCBI lineage: Eukaryota > Fungi > Basidiomycota > Agaricomycetes > Boletales > Boletaceae > Xerocomus > Xerocomus spinulosus. The sequence continues at coordinate 14,724 of JBBPTN010000062.1, read as the reverse complement.
GTGTGGACCACCCCCACGCAAAGACGAGGACTGAGGTGTTACAGGCACGCCACTTTTCTGGATATATGCTGTTGTTACCACCATGTTTGACATTAATCAAGTCTTGTTTCGCCGCATATATGCACGATCGATAGCGGGTGTCGTTGACGTGTCCGTGTTGGTCCGTGCCCGGTGGTGCCAGGATCAGCTGTCGATCCTGGGGAGCAAAGGGGATCGTCCACGTAGTACTAATGACACATCACCAATGACTCGTCGGGGGGTGGGATGACCCGAGTCGGAAATCCGTGTGCACGGACGGAGGCTTTTCCTTTTATGGATCTGGCTTTGTTCCACTGTGGATGTTCCACACCAAGGTTTGGGTTGTTTCGTCCTTGGATTCTGCTCACTTTTTGAGTTTGTAGCTATGCTGGAACGGGGCACACGGAAAGGGACTGGAATTACGTGCCAGGTCCGTACTGGAGATGCATTTGTTGGGGGGTCACAGCCAAAGTGATGAATCACACACCCGAGCATAATCGGCGATAAAATTATCAGCACTTGGTTCTTCCGATGGTTATTAGGATGCAGTGTCTCATCCCATTCTCCTCCTCTCTTCTGCCCACAAAACTCGCCAATCCATCCATCCAGTCCACCTCGTGTTCCCTTTGTACCATACCCAACAAAGGGCTTTTGGCAGCCATCCACATTCGCTTTGGCGCCTCGCCCGGCTCTTATACCCCGCCATGCCTCACCGCATTTCAGAACCTGTTTCTTTTCTCCCGTCATTCGACGACGACGACGATTCCTCGGTCGACTCTACCCCCCGCACCTCTTTCCTCTGCTTCTTTGACCCCCCCGAATCTCAGTACACAGTCACCTTCCGTCGTCGCCCCAACTCTCTGTTCAGTTTCGACTCGGGCTACTTTAGCGTGATGGGAAAAGAATCCCACATAGCCAAACCCTTTAGTCGAAAACCATCCGTGGACTTGCGAACGCCCCTCGCTCCAATCAGTAACGCCCTCGAATTCACCCAAGAGTCGCCGAGACGTGACGGTGTTATCAGAAGTCTGCTGAGGAGGAAAAAGAAGTCTCTTTCTTCTCTTCCAACCGATTTCGACCCCTTTGCTGCTGGCACCTTGCATCGCGTCCCAACAGACGACTCCCTTCCACGACTACATTCACCATCGCCCGTCTCCCGTTCCCCTCCACGACATCCCGCACGCGATCCTTCTGTAGATGCATTTGAAGAGCAAGATCGATTCGTCTATCGACGAGGAATGAAGTACCATCCTTATTCACGTGATGACGCTCCATATATGCTTGCCTATGACAGGACTCTTCTAGACAAGTACGCCACCCTTTTACAATTGTCTGTCTGCCATCTAATCCTCGTCTAGTGACAAGTACTCGGAAATGCTCTTGCGCCGTCTTAATCACAACCATTCACCCTCGTTTCTTGATTTCTCACACACTCCTCCAAAGACCATTCTGGATCTCGGATGTGGGCCTGGTGAATGGGCAGTAGAGGCAGCAGAGTTCTGGCCATCCTCTCAGGTTATTGGGTTTGATCTTGTCGATCCCACTCGCCTGCGCGGTGGCATCGAATCGCCCAGCAACGTACAGTGGAAACAAGGGAACTTGTAAGTCCCCCTGTCGCAGTCTTACTAACGCGACTTATAACCATTCATAATCAGCGTCAGATATAAACTGCCTTTCCCCAAGAACACGTTCGACCTCGTGAGGATGGCCAACCTTTCCCTCTGTGTTCCTCACGACAGATGGGCGCATGTCCTGTCAGAAGTCAGGAGAGTCCTCGCGCAGGGCGGACGTTTAGAATTAATTGACGACTACCTCCACTTCCCATACACGAAACACCCTCCACAGCCACAGGACTCACACGTACGGCCACCATCATCTTCGTTCGACGATGAGATTGGACAAGACATGGATGCCGAGCCAAGAGTCACTGACGGCGATGGCGATGACGACGATGACGAAGATTTTGTCAGCACCAAGAGCCGCTTTTCCTCCGTCATGGATACGGATGATGGCTTACCTCCGCCCCCTTACGACCCCGTCTCTGAATGGAATCGGAATGTAGACAACTCCAAAGCCCTGGAGAAACTCTTTGAAGATATGCTTTCGCGCAAGTTCTCCATACACCCTCGGCCAAGCAAGCTCTTTGATAATGTCATTGACAAAGTGTTCGGCCGATATAATCAGTGCAGGCTCCATGAATTCAATCTGTACCTAGCGCCGCCATCAGCTCAAGACTCTGACGATTCCTCTGTGGGAAGCTCGGATGGTCACACTAGTGCTTCGTTCAAGAAAGCGGGCAGAGATTTTGCTAAATGGGTAGCGGATCACCACAAGGAGAAGGAAAAGAGACAACGCACAAAAGGCGATCGCTCCAGTGACGAGAGTCTGCCTAGTCTCGCAGTGGTTCCTGACATACTCAATGCGAAAGCTGCGGGCCGTCTTGGAATCAAGGTACCCCAACCACCCCACCCCACGCAATCCCCTGGCCTTATTCTTTGGCCTTCCACGTTCATCCCCACATCACCCTTTGAACTCGAAATGCACGCTTGCAAGCATCTACATTCGCTCATTGGGAGTAAGGCAGCCCTCGCTGAGTACTTGCAAGATATCGCTCTAGAACGAAATCTGCCCTTTGATCAGCAAATGGTGGACGATCTTATTTGGGACTACGAGAGGTACGTCATTGCTGATGGTTACTGAAACTTAAGGGTCCTTACTCTTCGTCAGTTTTCGTCGAAAACGGTTTAATTGGCCCTCAGAGTGCCCTGATTCCCACTATGAAGCCTCTGACGCTTTCTCGGCGACACCACGATCGAGTACGTTCCACAGCTCGTCCGACACCCCCATACAAGCGCGTCCTCGCGCGGGCTCTTGGGGAATGAACCCTTCGCCTGATCCTCTTTTTCCGCGTGAGAAGCTCGACTTTGTTCGGTCTATAAGGGTGTACAGTGCCACAAAGAATGACGAAGAAATCCATGTCTCATGACCACCTGTCCCTGCATCAGTTCTGCCCGCGTTACCTATCTCTGCCCCATCCGTCTACGTCCGACCATCTGACAGGACCCTACGTTCCTTACCCTCGGTCTTACATCATGTTGCTCTCATGACCCATCATCATGCTCCAATCTGGACATTGTATCCATTCAGTTCTGACATACCTTCGTCACGCTCTAGTGCTTAGTAGATCCATTGGTATCCTTATTTTCGCATTTGCATGATTGCGTACATTACTATTGCCTTGTTTAAGTACACATGTCCGTTTGTATTTTTACACTCCCTGCATTCAGTAAATTTGAACGATGATGACAACTATATCCCATCATCTGTGACAACGATCGTCTCGACTTCACATAGGATAGACATGTGAAGCGAGTTGGCGCGTGCGTCCTCTTCTCTGAAATGTAGGGAGCTGTATCCTTCCGAGAAAACCTGATCTGGTTCCGTGCGGGCATACCGTTCACGAAAGTCGAGGATGAGTCTTGTACCGACAAGCACCTCCAGGAACATGACGAAAGGGATACACATATTCGCGTAAAGCTCCTGATATGAAGGCAGAAACGCATCAACACGACAACGCACAAGTACACACCGTCCAATCTGGATGGATGACGTACCGTGACGCTCTGCCAGAGACCCATGACGACGGCACAGGCGACGAGATTCCTGGGCGCACCATCGTGAGTCGGCCATTATCAGGGTCTGCATCGCGCCACTCACACGAAAAAGTAGCAGAGACTGTCACGCGCCAGGAGGCTCAAAAACGGATTCACCCGGAGACCCTTTTCTTCGTCAGCTTTCTTGTTGTACTGCACATTGTCAACAAACACGCGTGCGGCCAAGAGGAAGAGAAAGATCTCGAAACATATAAAGGGGATAAAGATGTACACAAAGTCACCATCGATCCCGGTGAATGCGCAAAAGTGGTCTCCTGGAATGGCATTGTTCATCGCTGGGCGCCCATGAGCACAAGGGCGAGTTGGCAAGAGGAACGACAGACCTTTGAGCGAACTATAGGGCCCGATGGCACGCCAGATTATGAACGCGATCGCGGCGATCTCACAAAAGAATGACGTGACCAAAAGGACCAAGACTTGTCTCGACTGTCTGTACATCGCATATAGGCGGAGCACCATGGTTGCTACAGACAACGTCAGTTAAGCAATGTACGTTCTGTTCATGGGAAATCAAGGACCTTGAGTGGCCCAGGAGTATGTAAGTGCTCCCCATGCACGGAATTGGAAAAGTCGTATGCCTACCTCGGAGGTCAAATCGAATAAAGAGAGCCAATCATGGGAACATACATCTAATCAAGAGAAAAATGTTGTAGACCATGAGTCTCGGAATCAGACATGTTCACTTACTCCTTGAAAAATGTTCAATTAAACACGTCACATAAAGACGTGATGCTCACCTCTTCTGACGTTGATATCGTAAAACATACTGTCCCGATGGTCGCATTGCGGTAGTCATATTAACGATAAAGGGAAGAACTTACAACATAGACCAGCTCTGCAGAGGACAGCACAAATCTTAGACACGCAGACAGCGCTCAATCTCGGCCACGTACACAAGAACAACATCGCCCAGATATCGTTCCTAGGGTGGGTGAGAAGTCTGAGCGCTTCCATGCTACTTGAATTTGCTCACTATCACATATAACAGTGTCACCAGAGTTAGTGGTCTCATCTGTAACATATACTCATCGGCGAATAAGTGGCAGCATCAATCAACCCACCCATATGAGCTCTATCTGAACGTTTGGACGGCCGCTGTCAGCACGAATTCTATCTGACAACCCTGACCACGTTTCTCACCTCACGACCAAGAGCAAGAGCTGTGCGTCAAACGAAAGTCAGAAAACAGTTCATGCCAGTGCATTGTGATCGTTTACCGTGGTCGTACAGAGCAGCGCTTGTGACGGCAACTGATGACTGTAGCGTTTATTTCGGAAAGACAGGGATGACAGCGGGACATACCCTGAACAGACGCATAAAGGTCGATATCAGAGACTGGTGTAGTGCCTGGGGGGATTAGGCTCATCGTGAATGGATGGACCAGAGGTCAAAACCCAAGGATGAATGGGTCTGGGAAAGGGGGCGCCGAGTGCGACATGTTTGCTTGGAAGCACCTTTAACAAGGGGTTTGCCAAGGGGTGCAGCCACAAGCATACAGCGGCCTCGTTTTCTATATTTTTACCTCCGAAATGATTTGACCTAAAATGGCCTAGGTCCCCGCCAGGTTGATGCTGCTTAGAGGGTGACCTAGAATCCGATAGAAACCACCCAATTTGTTAGGGGACTGGCCCCGGGACTGGTAGGCAACATCCACAGCAACATACCAAGTCAAGATAGTATCTATACAGTGTACTGTTAGTTTGTGAAATCTGCTAGGAATAGGACTAACCAAGGCCCAGGACCCAAACCGTGAGTAGTGACAACGCGTACTAGAAGTCTAGGCACAAGGCTATAGCCTCTGGAGCACTGGAATTACGTTTTGAGGGCGCAACCGTGTTTCATTCGACACCAAACCCACCAATGATATTGCAAAGGAACACTTACAAGGAATGAATGTCCCTTGAGACAAGTTGCTACTAGTACATTCTGTAGTGGCTGACTAAGTCTAGTCAAGGCTTGGTCAGAACAACACGCGTCCCCTGTAATATGCTTGACCGGTGCGCGCACTTGTACACTACCACCACCAGATTTCAGGAATCGACATGGCTCAGACCTTTGTCAAGTCATTCACTCACCTCAAAGACATGCCCAAGGCCGATCGTGCCCTGTCTATGCTGCAGCGTTCAGCCAGCCTGGTGAAGCCTATCATGCGCAAACACGGTTGGGTCCTTCCTACACTTTCCGAATTCTTTCCCGATCAACCAAATTTGCTTGGTGAGTATTCAACATTCGAGCTCGTCATCTCGGTCATACTCAAGACCGTGTCGCAGGACTAAGTGAGTAACAAGTACTAGACTTGATTTCGTCATGTCGATCTACCCTCTCTTAGATATAAACGCAGGCCAGCAGATTTATTTGCGGCTACGTCCAGCTTGGGATCCGGATACCTTTCTCGAACAAGATGCTGTAGTGCGGACGATGTTACACGAGGTGAGAGTGCCTTTCCTGTTCATCGAATAGCATGTTGAGCATACTAGCTCACGCACAACGTACATGGACCCCATGACGAGAAATTCTACAAGTATCTCGCCGGACTCGAAGACGAGTATGATGCACTTCAGCGCTCGGGTTATGCGGGCGAAGGCTTCTTCACGCCCGGTCACAGACTGGGCTCTGGTGTCTCGCACAATCTTCCAACCTACCTCGCCAGGGTTCGTGCTCTCGAAGCCGCGGAAAGGCGACGCCAAGCAGAGGCATCGACTCAGGGTGGTGGGAGGCTTGGTGGGAGGTCAAGTGCATTGGAAAGATTGAGTCCCCGAGAACTTGCCGCCCGCGTAGGTTTACTTTTTGATCGCCCAAAGCAACCTTCTGATGACTCCTCAAAGGCTGCCGAGCGCAGGAAGCAGGATGAGGTGACCTGCGGGTCGGGACAATCTGCTTTGCGCGAAGCCGCCAAGGCCGCGAAAACAAGCGCGGTAAATGAAGTGATTGACTTGACCATCGGCGATGATGATACCCCAGATCATGACACCTCGAGCCCAAAGTCAGGTCCGTCGCGATCCGCTGCCACGCCAAGTCGAGGAAGCGGTACTGTGGGCCCGCTCACTGACGGGCAATGGACTTGCTCCGTTTGCACGTTGATCAATCCAGGCTTGGCCTTACAGTGTGATGCATGCCTGGCGGTGCGACCTACCGACACTTCTGTCGGTTGGGTATGTGCAATATGCGGAGAAAGGGACATACCTCACCAATTCTGGTCCTGTCAATTTTGTGGAGCTATCAAGACCCATAGTTGATTCTATCTCTTACCCACCTGTATCTACTGTATCATCGTAGCTAATAGATATATGCTTTTTGGTTAGTGCTTATATCCTTGAGTGTTGCAACTAGAAACGAGCAGTGGATTTATAAAGGATGAAATTATTAACACATACAACCGTGCCGAAAGACAGCGGCGAGCTCTGGATGCATTTTAGATCTGCTCTAGGAAAGGTGCTAGAGGCACACATCCGTTCCTTGGTCACAGCTAGAAAACATTGCGTAGGCTGTCCATTACGTCGAGCCTGAGGTAACGACGCTTGGAAGCGTTGACGAAACAAAACGAACGAATTGGCCAGTTGTCGTTTTTAGAAAACATCATCTTCAAAGGCGACCACAGACATTAGCGCTCGCGTATCGAACAGGAGATACACCACATTTATCCTGGACTCATCGTAACAGTCACGTCTCATTACCGTCTAGGTATTCCCCTTCCCCTTCCCCTAAGGGCCCGTTGAGCCGCGCCAGGTGGAGCACGTGGGCCAGGATTTTGCTATGTTGCGTGTCCCGTAAGTGTTATTAAACGTCAAGAGAGTAACGTACCGCTTCGCTCTGTGGGTTCCGCACTGTCTCGTCAACACTGAGAATCAAGCAGGCGGCTTCGGTGGCACTGCTAATGGCATTCAATTTCACGAGCGACGGTTCCCATACAAATGCCTCCATGTTGTCCCTGACACCATCGGTGCCATCGACATCCACACCGTACCACTTTGCACCGGCGGCATGTTTCATGCGAAGCTTGTTGAGAATGTCTGTGGAATCGAGACCTGCGTTATCACAGATCTGGCGAGGAATGATCTCCAGCGCCTTCGCAAAGGCAGTCAGTACCAGTTGTTGCTTTCCTGGAATTGAGAGTGCGTATTTTCGGATATGCGCGGACACATCCATCTGTAGATCATTTGATACTGCTCACATCGAGACTGTGTCTGACACCTTACCTCAACGGCACCTCCACCAGCAACTACGTCACCATTCCGAATGGCCCGTTTCACTACCATGATGGCATCGTGTAAACTACGTTCGACTTCTTCGATGAATTGTTCTGCGCCACCACGTAGGACGAGCGTGCATGTCTTCGCCTTGGGACACTCTTCAAAGATGTTGTACCGTTCACCACCGATCTGTCGTTCCTCGAACGAGCCGCAAGTGCCAAGGTGCTCCCGGGTGATGTCCGAACAAGTCGACTGAACAGATCCGCCAACGGCTTGACAGACTCTTCGAAGGTCTCCAGCAGGAACGCGGCCAGCACAGAAAATATCTCTGTCTGCGAACCATTGCGTCGCCAGATCGCCAATTGGCAACTTGCTCAACACGACTTTCGCACCGGTCTTCTCAATGGCTTCGAGCTTCCGGTAAATGATTTCCCACTCGGCGTCGACTATTGCCTGGTAGTCCGAAACTGCTTCCACACGAACCTCGGCATTGTCTTTCTCCGCCTTGAGCTCAAGTTCCACGTTTAAACTAAGGATGAGAGGATTTTTGAAGGATTTTGGTTGTTGCTCAGCACCCGCATATGTGAAAGTTTTTTTGAAAGCGACCCCTCGAATCAATAATGAATCTTGCATGCCACCACCCGGGATCTTCTTGACGCCGATGAGCGATTCATCCAAATCATCTTGGTCCAGGCATTGAACGGCATCAACGACCATATTTGAGAAGAAAGGTTTCTCGGAATGAATAAGTTTTGATGACATCGAGGTCGACGCGCACTTGAGGAGTAGAGAGCGGAAGTGTCTGTCAAGGGGGTTGAATAGTTGGATGGATGATGACTGCAAGCCTACTCGGGATTGCTCTTGTCAATGCTAATTTGGATCGCTTTGACACGTTCGGTGGCCTATACACGCGTAAGTTACAACCAGGTCTCAATGAACGGGTCATCTACCAATTGCGACGCCTTTCGGAAACCCTTCATGATAATGTGTGGGCTCACGCCTTCTTCGATATACCCACGAACTTCTTTAAGGAGTTGAGCAGCTAGGAGAACGACACTGGTTGTTCCATCGCCAACCTCCGCGTCTTGAGCACGCGCGATGTCAACAAGGGTTCGAGCAGCTGGATGGACGATGTCGAGAAGCTTGAGGATGGTCGCGCCATCGTTCGTGATCTGAGCCTCTCCACGCTCATTTACAATCAGCTTGTCCATCCCGCGAGGCCCGAGGGTGGTAGAGAGTGTTTGTGCGATTGCAAGACAGGCCGAGATATTGGAGAGTAATTGGGGATTACCCTGCGATGTGTCGGTACCCTCTCGAAGAAGGACCACCGTTGGTTGCTAACAAAGATAGGATCAGTGTACGCCGGACAATCCAGAGTATCTATACCATTGGAAGACCCCGCTGCATTTTGGAGATGTGCAATCGTGTTGGGTCAGACCTACACCCTTGTTTACCAGTGTTTTGCCAATTCAATCTCACCATGAATTAGTTGGGCGACGATAACATACTTGAGAACATTGGAAACCATAGGAAACGATAGATACGCATGTAGACCATTATCCCGCACCCTTTTCTGTGTTTTCAACATGGATCTCCGAGCGCCTTCACGTTCCCGTCGCTCCCTTTCCTTCTCATCGACGAAAGCATTGCCAACGTCGACAAACATGATGGCAGGTCTACCCAGTGCGCGTTCGACAATGGTTTTCATGCCTCTAAATCTTGTACTTGCCGAGGCACTGCGCTGTGCCCCGAGAACACTGGGCATGACCGGTTCCCGAAGCAATCATGGGGCTCAACAACTACTAGGATGAGTCGCACTTTAGACCACGCACCTCACCCTCAGCAACACTCCCAAAAGAGTCTCTGGTAGCGCTGCCTTGCCTTGTTGTCACCTTCAACCCCGCTTTGCAAATCTGCCTCATGAGCATCATGTCGAATATTGGGGCTCAGTTGATCAATCCGATCATCTTCGAGTTTGTCAACGACTGGTTCCAAGCTTGTGCTTTGCTTCCTCTGTTATGCCAAGTAAATGTTCCATTCCCTTCGTATATCCGCTCTGCAAACACTTGTTCTGTTTAGGAAGTATGAGCATTCCCATGCCAAATAATTAGATGCAGGATATCAGATGGGGTTGAAAATGCGAGATAAACGAGACTATAGAAAGATGCTCACCTCCTAACGGGACAAGCATCGAGGACCAATCTCAGTAAAACGAATGCTTAGGTGAAATAAACACACCTTCTTCCATGTTTCCTCCATGCCTTTTAATCTTAGTATCACGTCGACATGTTTAATGCTTATATTATGTCTCAATGCAAGAGCATGAACAGAGTTTAGTTTGGGGTCAACCATAAAAGCATGGTATAATCAAGTCCAAAGCTCATCAAAAGAGGCTGGGGGTTTGAAGGATGGATTCAAAGTAAACAGCTGTATGAGCAATCAGTCACTAGTCTGGCAGTCCAAGACAAATCTCTTACCATGTCATGACCAAGCCAGTTTTGGGGCAAAGATTCATGGAAAGATGGCACAATGTCTTTGCAAAAGTGTCCATAAGGAGATTCATAGTGCACACTTGTCAGGAGGGGCTTGGACAACATGTAGTACAAACAAGAAAGCATGACTATGTGTATACTAGTACTACTCATTGTATGTATGTAGACCCAAATGCAAAGGATTATACTAACAAATCACATGAGTAAATAGACAAAATAGCAGAAATAGTTGCTGCTACAGGACCTAGTAGTTTTACTGGCAGGAGTGTGCTGCAAAGTTTGGGCCATGAGGAGAACATCATCCTTGAATGATGATGCAATGGCAAAGAACAATAAGGGTTGATCAAGCCAAATGTTGGAATGCTGATGACAAGAGAGGCCACCTGGCCAAGATCCACTGAGCGTCGAAGGCAAGAATGCCTGCAGGCCGCCCCACCATGTCTAGGATCGGCGGCTGTTTGTCGCTGTTTGTGGTGGGAGGATGTTCGGAAAGTCCAACCGACGGACTTTTTGGTGATTGACTTGGCTTTGTGGTGCACTGAGATTGGCTAGTGATGCTATTTTCACTGTCGGATTCCTTTCTCTCATCGTTACTTCTCTGTTACTCGGCCCTTGTGCCTGTGAAGAGCCTCTCTTTTCCTTCAAACATTCCGTTCCATGTTGCTCACGAGTTTTTCTTGAGAAAGATATTATTAAACCATCATCTAAAGCAATATTCCCCTTCGCAGTCTTATCAACAAGGCTTTTGGAAGTGGGCCCTTGTTCAACTCGAAAACCTGGGTCAAGATGAGGTATGTGTCAATTGACCGGTATGCTGACCGCTCCATACTATCACTTCAGGACGATGAGATCGATGAGTGCATATATGCACACTATTTGTCGCTGAGTGCTGGTTCGCGGTACGCATGCGTTTAATGATGGATTTCAACTACGTAACTGTAAATCTTATCATGTTCGACAGCTCAGAGATGCCAGCCAACTCGTTCATAACTCACTACTGGAAGTTTCCTGATCCGCATGGGTGCGAAACAGGGGTGGACCGTTCCGAGACGATTACCCTTTTTGAGTCACGGACTACTATCGAAGCAGGGACTACGGGACTCCGAACTTGGAGGGCGAGTCTGACGTTGGCACGGTACCTCATCCAACATTCTTGTGAGTTGCAATGGCAATTAATCATCGCCGTTTCAAGGTCATAATAGATGAGTAGACCTCGTGGAAACGTGCAATGTGCTCGAGTTGGGGAGCGGGACGGGACTCATTGGCATACTGGTCGCAAGTTTGCAGATACATGCCGCAGCACCATTTTATCGCAGGGTACCCTCCGTCTACCTGACTGATGTGAATTCTACCGTGCTTGCGCGTTGTCAAAATAATGTTACGCTGCATTGCAGTAAGTTGGGCGATTCAAAATCGTTCTCAAATCGTTCCGAACTGACGGCTCTATAGACAAATCCTCTTCTCATCCGAATATACATTACAGATCGTTGGACTGGCTGGATTCCTTGTCAGATCAGGAAAGTCTGAGGTCGCTCTTTAACGAAGCTGAGATAGACATTTTACTCGGCGCTGATATCGTATGTGTTTCATCATTACAGTACTACTAGTAGGTGTGTGGGTTAGAAACTGATAGGCTGATCCCGATACTAGGTCTTCGACCCTACACTCTTACCTGCACTTGTGAAAACCACTTCTCTCGCCCTCTCATTCGATCGCATTCGATTCGCGCTTATTGCGCTCACTGTGCGGAATGAAGTAACGTTGACGTACTTTCTTGGTGAGATCGGTACGTCGTCATTGGTACGCAATCATAGGTGACTGGACTTGAGAACCCAGAAAAGGAGTTAAATGCGGAAGAAGTTCCGCTGGATATCACCGAAAATCTATTATCGCAGATTCCCGATCCGGTAGATGCTGAGCTTGAAGTAAAGATATTCAAAATCACTCGAGCAAAATGATACTCAGTCTCTCCGAATATCGACGAAGGTGCGATGGATCTGGAGATCAATTTGAATACAGCTAAGAATGAGGCGTGAGTAGCCTTTACGAGTCGTCCTTAAATCCGGACTACCCTTTCAATTCGGTATGCTTCATTAGGTTATCTATAGACCAGACACGCACGGGAGCACACGGAACATCGGAAATTGCACTAAATTCCACCTCGTATACATCCTTGACCTCACAAACCTGTTCAAGGTCATTTTTGACAAGGGCAATGCCTCTCGCTGCGGTCGACTTGTGAGTTCTACTCCTGTCTATGGGCGTGATCATACGGATCAAGCTCTCCATCCCCTCGCAAATTTCAACTTGAATCCCAGCCACATCCTGATGTGGTTATGCACTCCTATAGTTCTTGACGATGGCACGGCATTGCCTTTTCCATTAGGAGTGTATTGTCTATGCTAGCTTCCATTCCCACCACAGTTCGTCGCTGGCAGGAGGTTGGTCTAGAGCGAACCAAAGAACAATAAGGTGACAGGGAATGTCACTTGTTGCTTCACTCACGAGTCACGACACCAACAAGATGTGCATGTGGGAGACTTCGACGTGTGTTATTCTTCGTTGCTGTTCCGACAAGGAGAAGCACCAAAAGCCGCATCGTCGTATCTAGGTTGATCAAAGTGCGATTTTACCAGATCCATCGGGTGTGCTTCCTTTAGATTTAATTATGGACGACCTGGTCTCCATTGGTAATACCAACAAGGCTGGTGCTCTCCGAGGATGACGGTCATGAACTCCAATTCAATAGCAAAGAGAGGTGGTGAAGATCCTAGCCACTGTAAATTGGCGTAAATGAGCCACCATCTTCGGAGAACTGGTACAAATGGTCTTCCCGGGGCACTCTCAGAGAAGTTGGGGCAATACGATATTAGGGAAGACCAGAATGTAGGCGGATCTGTGATGCAGCCACACGCCGTACATGCAAAGTCCTCATCGAGCTACAGTCCATTATAGGAACAAAACCAAGATCTATTTGTGCGTCCTCCGCTTCTGTTCAGCGTCATGCTTACTGTGTATTGACGTGGCTTGATCTTCCAGACGCAAGATTCCAAAGCGGAAGCCAATAGTATACATTTAACCGTACCGTATTGATACGCCAAGCAGGGAACCTTTAGAACGCGTGTTCCGTCGAGTCCTTTCCTATCGCGGATGTGCTCGAGGATCCTGCTGAAACTGTCTGAATGATGGAGTCGACGTAATTGGCTCCTGACCACTTCTGATGTGTAAGCACGTCACATCCGATGTCCTTTTCTTTACGCTGGACGAGCTCGACGTAGGCAAGCATTCCTTCGGTCTTGTAGCGTTCTGCCAGCTCAGCTGCGAAGCATGTCAAAAAGGGACACATGCAATAAAACGAAGCGCACCTGTAGTGACGGCGTTGCTATGCACACCTGCCAGCGAAATCAGCTGAAGGACGAATCTACAGGAGCGTTCCTGCGTAAGCTCGATGCAATAATGAAGTTCTGAAGCTGGACCAAATGGTACTCACCCTTCCTTTCCTAGTTCCCAGATAAAGTTTTTCAAATCATCCTTTGTGAAGCCTCTGTCTAACCAGTTGAAGCTCGGGCTAAGATTATATACCATCCACTTCTTCTGACCAGTCTTTTCTCTTATTTCCCTGGCAAATGAACGTGCCAGGTCCAGATCTGGCGTCGAGGTCTCGAGCCAAAGAAGGTCAGCGTAAGGCGCATATCTAAGTGTACGAGATATAGCAGGCTCGAGACCAGCCTGAAGGCGGTGGTAACCTTCTGGGGTACGTGGGACTGGTGTACTTGAGTAATCAAGGAGAAGACGCAGAGAGGAACACGTACGATCCCAGTCCCAGAAGATATCTGTGCCAAGAATTTCCTTGGCCACTTTCCGGGACTCTGAGTTTGACTTTCCAGAGACACGGGATTTGTAATGTTCGAAAACAGATACGGGCGAGGATATGGAAGGCGTGGTTTGAAGCGCTTGTCTAACGGCTGATTCGGGACGTACGTGAGTTGTATGTGGTGCGAAAGAAGGTAGATCTACCTTCGTCAAATGTCATCAGCGGATGAGCGGCATCCCATTCCTTCTCGATACCCGCAGCATCGGTCGCGTCGACTGCACCTGCGAGCGCCTCGGCAAGGGGTTGTCCGGGTGTAGTGGTACCCAGAATAAATCTGTTTACATGCAGACCATCGATCATTGTAGGACGAAAAATATGGCGGAAAATCATAACGTACGGATGATCTCCGTCGTCTACGCTTGAGCTGAGAAGTCTCCCACTTTCGGCATCGGTTCTCGCGATTACCAACATGGGACATTCCAACATATCGAGAGCGAAACGAGTAGCTACGAGACGGGATATATGGGTGGATGGAG
>JBBPTN010000061.1:0-74852 GCA_038094075.1 Xerocomus spinulosus | reverse complement strand
AATTATAGATGATAGCATGATGCTCAAATAAGTGTCCCAATGACATGTCATTTTAAAATGGCTATATCTCAGTACCATGGTAACCAAATCACATGATCTAAGCGGCGATAGAATGCCAAGGGTAAGTGCAAGTGTTTGGTCTTGTTTGTCTTATATCTCTGGCAATTAATCCATTTGTTCAAAATGACCCAACATTGGGACACTTTTTTGAGCCACTGTAATTAACAGAGGGTTGCAGTCTGTGGCCCAGATTTACTGGCTTCATGTCCTGGTGCCCCACTCAAGGCATCAGCCAGCGATTATATGTTAAATTCTCTTGAGAAAAAATATTTAGTTGTACTCAAAAGATTGGAATTCCTGATCAGTGTAATCATTATTTAATATTAAAACTTAAAGTTGCTCAACGACAAACCCACCCCAAGATTGAAAGCCTGACTGATAGTAATTCCATGACATCTATCTCCAACTCTGAAATTTATGTAGGAACCCTTGCATGTGGTGCCAAGGAAGCCTTCGAAGTATCGCAATTGTTTCCATCCAGCGCTCGCAAAACTGCGCTTGAAATCATCGCGAATGAGCTTGAGAACAACAAAGACGCCATTCTCACCGTCAATCGAGAAGACATTAAGGATGCTCAGCGAGAAGTAAACGCAGGCCGTATGTCGAAATCCCTCCTGAACCGCTTGGATCTGGGCAAACCTGGAAAGTGGGAACAAATGGTCCAAGGTGTCACGGACGTCGCAAATCTCCCAGATCCCACCGGGATCGTTTCGTATGCTTGCGAACTCGACGATGATCTAGAGCTCTACCGCGTTTCGTGCCCAATCGGTGTCCTTTTGGTCATATTTGAAGCCCGGCCAGAAGTCGTCGTAAACATCGCCGCCTTGGCGATTAAATCTGGTTAGCAGCCCCCTTGAGCCTCTCGTAATACATGTCGAAAGCGCTTGGACAGGGAACGCTGCCATCCTCAAAGGTGGGAAAGAGTCCAACCGAACCACGACTGAACTTGCCAAGGCGATCTCAGAAGGCTTAAAGCAATCATCGCTACCCCCGACGTATATCCAGACAGTTCAAACCAGAGCAGAGGTTTCTGCACTGCTAGCACTCGATCAATTCATTGATCTGGTTATCCCAAGAGGCAGTAATGAACTGGTGAGAAGCATTCAGAATAACACAAGAATTCCTGTCATGGGGCATGCCGATGGTCTCTGTCACGTCTATCTGCACCACGATGCCAATATTGACAAGGCCGTACGGATTGTGGTGGACTCCAAGGTTTGCTCGGTCTACTGCCCGTCCTTGGACCGGAATAACTGAAGTGAAATCCACATAGACCAATTATCCTTCTGCATGCAATGCTGTGGAAACCTTGCTGGTGCACAAGGATCTGCTCCATACTCTTTGGATAGAAGTCGCCCGTGCTCTCTTGGGCGTTGGTGTACAACTCGTCTGTGATGAGGACGCTCTTTCCGCACTTCCCGAATCCGTTGCATGCGTGCATCCAGACGATATCGTCAGTTCTACTGAGCAATCCTATCACACGGAACACCTGGACTTGAAACTCTCGATCAAAACGGTCGATTCGTTGGAATCCGCAATCCATCATATCAACACCCACTCCTCGCATCATACCGATTCGATAGTCACTGAATCTGAAGCTGATGGATCGACGTTTTGTCGTGGCGTCGACTCTGCCGGAACATTCATCAACGCAAGTACACGCTTCGCGGACGGGTTCAGATACGGATTCGGCACTGAGGTGGGTATTAGCACGGGGAGAATACATGCAAGGGGACCCGTAGGGCTCGAGGGGTTAGTAATCTACAAATATATGATGCGGAGTAAAGACAAAAAGGGTCACATCGTGGGGGATTTTGGATTGGGCGAGGGTAAAAAAGCATACAAGCATACTTCGATAGAAGCATCCAACGTCCCGTTTTGAACGTTGTACCACAACCATAAAATTCTAGGAACCATAAAATTCTAGGAAATTACGTCGATATATCGTTCTCTAATTTGGCCTTCTTTGTGACAGGACTTGCGCCTATATCATCGACTTTTCGTTTTGCATTACCCTCATTCTCGAGCGGTTTCTTCTTCTTTTTTACCATAGAAGTTAGATCGTGAACGACAGCCGGTTGACCGGGTACAGCTATTGAATTTGCATTCAGCTCTTGATCAAGTACTCTTGCAGCTAGGGCAGGTGCCGAATCTGTTGGTGCTTTTGGTGTTGTCTTGAGCTCCTCAACCTAGAGAAACATCCGTGAGTCATTGAGTATCATTAAGTGTTCTAATTTTGAATGACCTTCAGCGCAAGATCCTCTTTCACGCCCTCAAGTTCCTGGAGCTCGCCTTCCATTTGAACTTTCGACATGCTCTGCACTAGTTCGCGTGCAAACAAGGGCGATACAGCTTTTCCTTTTCCTTTCTGGCCCTCTCCTTGCCCTGCGATGAGAACGGGAACCAAATTTTCGTTTAGTCCATCCTTGAGCTCTTGGATCCGCTCCAAGACACTTTCCAGAGCTTTCTCCGCATGTATTATGGCGTCTGAAAGCCTCCCGGGAGTCAGATCTAGGACCATACTCAACTTGTAGTGAGCTTCTGCAACCTGTCGCGAGGCCGTCGGTAGCAAGTCGACCTTGAGGGCAAGACCAGCAGAGTAATCGCCTATTGCCTGATCAAACTTCTCTAGAAATATACGTCAACGATCGGGTACCACCGTGGCAGTGAAACTGTACCAGTTTCCAAGGACACATCGCCTAGTGCAATGAACGTGTCCGCAAGTTTCAGTTTGATCTCGTCGTCTCCGCTTGTTTTTTCGTATATACCGCGAGCGAGTTCAAACACTTCCCAGGCGGCATTAAAGTCGTCCTCTGGTTCGCCTTCCTCACCTTCCTCTTCATCCTCACTTTCCTCTACTTCCTTGGCGGAGTCGCCTAATAGATCAACAGTTCCTTCTTCGTCATCCTCACCCTCTTCGTCATCTCCAAACTCCAGAATAGGTCCATTGCGTGGTCCTATAGTGAAGAAAGATGAGTAAGATACAGTGTGAGATAAGTCGTGTCATACGTTTCTCCTCTTCGTCCTCAGCGCCGGGTTCGGGCTCCTTTCCGAGTACCGACGCTTGTGATATCGCGTTCTCCAGAAGGGCTTTGCCATATGAAAAATACAAGTCTGCCATCTCTGGTGCATCATGCTGGTGTTTTTTTGTCCTGTGTGGCACAATGCCATCAGTGTTTGGTTTGTTGGTGGACGGAAGGCACAAGATGATGAACGTACTGTAGCTCCAGCGCAGTGCCATAGTGTTCGACCGCCTGTTCATATTTCTTGAGCGCAAACGCGCGTCGAGCGTGTTCAAGTGCCGTCTCAACGGTCATTGTAGGAGACGCGTCGGCGGCAGTAGGAACATCTGCCATGGTTGGATGTGAAACCTCACTGATGCGGTATAAGCACGGATTAGACGTTAAAACGGGAGATGCAAAACTTCGCTGGGAACTTACGATGCCATCTTGCTATTCATACAACTATACGGTACTGGAAGAAGTTAGTAGTATTAGTGGTCTTGCCAGTTCAAACGCGTCAAATGACGCGGGCGTGATGTTTACACTCAATTACAAATATTGAGTCACTTACATAGGCAAACCTTCGCACGGCATCTACATGCAGGTATTTTCAAGTTAGGTTGCTAGATTACACTGGATTGGAATTTGAAATGAACGTGCGTAAGAGATCAAAGTCCTTGAACCCGGACCGAAATCTGCAAACTAAAAAATGACCTTGTGAAAAAAAAGCTATCCAAAAAACGCAATGGGCACTTTGTATCAACAGGGGGGAGAGAGTAAATGTGTATGAAAAGAATACCAGGAAAAGGTCTCGTAATGCTATATCAAAGAGGTCCCAGCATTTTCTTGCTGCACATTCGAGCTGTTGTGACCAAGGTGAGTGAAATTTGAGCTAAATACAGTATTGCCAGGTCCGGACGCAGGAAGTCCACCAGTCCCATTGCCTAGCCCTCCGAACATTGGTGTCGACGCAGGCGGAATGAATGGATGGAGTATAACCCCTCCTGTAGACAGAGCCGATGTTGTAGCAAGCATAGTCGTCCGAAATGGGTTTGCAGCTCCAAGAGAACCAGTAGCTTGTGGACGGAGACCAACGCCTGGGGCGAATCCTCCGTTCACTCCCCGTGAAGGGAGCGCCATACTTGTTGGTTGGACGACAATAGACCCAGGGACGTTGATATCTTGACCCGGGGCAGACGCTGCAAACCCACCGAAGGTGATGGTTGTTGGAAGCGAGGGCGGAGACGAACTAGTAGTAGCTCGTGTGCTTGCATCAGGTGTCGTGGTGCCGGACTGGGGTATGGGGGGAAGAGAGTCTAGTAACGAGGCTCCAAAGGTAGACGTAGGCTTGAACGGCTTTACTCCACCAAACCCAGTAGACTGAGATTTAATGGGTGCTGCCACTGGGATCGAGGGGACATGTAAAGTAATAGCAGAGTCATTTGGTTGGGAAGGGACAGAAGCAAGTAGCGATCCAGAGAAATTGGGGCTGGTTGCGGATGTAGAGACCGTTTGAAGATTGAGCTGATGCGACTCTAGATGATTCAGATCGCTCGTGGGGGAAATAGTACTCCCCTCAAGTTTAATCGTGGACACAAACGAAGATGCAACAGTTGAGAAAGTCGACTCTGTTGCTCCCGTAGCAATGCCGTGCACTTGAGGACTAGTACCAGTCGAGTGCAATTGGGGTTGTGTCTTGTTACCATCTATACCTAGTCGCCCAAACCCCTTGGAAAGTTCCAGAAGGGTAGGCGGTTTGGGAACAGGGGGAGCCGGAGTTACTGGAATACCAAATGGATTTCGTGAGCCTGTTTGGTGTGATTTCACGGGTTGTGCCATAGGGGGAGATATCGACGACGGGCCGGAGGCAATACTGGTGAGCGGTGTGGACGCAGGCCGTACAGGGACCTCTGGCAGTGGATTATTGTGCCCAAACTGCGTGTTTAAAGGGACGGGCTGAGGGTTACTTGTCACCTGGGGCGTGGGACCCATTCGTTGCCACGCAGGTGGAGGCATGGGCGGAATCCCATTGCTATTGGATGGAGGTACACCAGTTGCATGCGGAATAAGTATACTTTGTCGGAAAGGGTTTGCACCAGTAGGTTGAGGTTGCAAGAACCCAGTAGTTGGTCCAGTTGGTAGACTAATTGCTTGTTGGGGAATGAATGTCGAGAATGGTCGGTGCTGAGGTGTCGGCTGTGATTGGATACCGAGGCTGTTGGCATGGGATAGTGGTAACTTCTGAGTTGGTTGCACAAAATGGAACGGTAAGGGAGCAGGAAAACCCGTAGGCTGGATCTGTACTTGTCCTCCAAACGACTGGGAAGTAAAGGCACCAGACATTTGTCGCTGAACGAAGGGGTTGTGTGCCGTCGGTTGCTGAGGGTAACCCATCGGGCTAGACGTTTGTGAGCGAAGAATCAACCGTACATAACAGAACAAACCTGCTAGCGGCAGCATTAACAACAGCCGTTTCCTCTTCAATAGAGCCGAACAGGTCTGAGATAGCGTGACCCGGGTTGGGCTTGCTATTAGCCACGGTTGTTGGGGACGTGGGTTTAACCGATTTTTCGTTGGTCACCGAGTTCACGGATACCATAGAAGTCCCTGGAGTCGAGTGAACAGAGTTCAATTGTGGCTCGCTGACAAATATAATACCTCTAGGGGATTGAGCTGAAGTGGTGCCGCTGTGATCTCTGTTCCCATCTGGATTTTCTTTACTTGCCTTGTACTCGATCCTGTTCTGCTCGAAATTCGGGTCATCGAGATACTCTTGAAGCGAATTCGCAAGAGAAAGTGAAGCCTACGATTTCATGAGCACTAATTCCACGGGGAACACGACTTGAGACATACATGCCTCAAGTCTGGTATTGGAACATTCAGAAGATTTTGTAGCTTCCTTGCAACACCAAGGTATTCGACGACTCGTTCGGTTTGATCACAGAAATTACGATAGATGGTCAGAGCCTCCTTCGCATCATATTTTGACATCTCAAAGTAATGTTCTAAGAGCTATTGAGCATAACGCAATTAACTGCACACATTGTCACACGCACCAAGCACGTTAATCACACCCTCATTGCTTGCTTGGAATAGAATAAGAAGATCCTTGACAAGCATCCGTAGTGCAGTAATAGTGAGTTCATCTTCAAGATTATCCAAATAGAACTGAATGTAGACGTCTGGTTAGACAATATTTGAGCTCCATATTGACGCTTACCCGACATTCCACGAGAGAGTCTATCATTGTTTGGACTGTCTTGGTTTCCCTTAACAAGCCTTTTTCGACTGTCATGACGCGCAACTTGCGACCCATCATCGTCTTGCTGCGTTGAGGCGCTCTTGATTTGGTTGACGATGCTTTGGATGGAGGAGCTGTAGTATATGCCATATCCTCTTCGATCGAATTGTGAAGACGCAAATCGCGATTTGTCTCGGCCTGCACCCGGATGGCATCATGTTTCAACTCTCGGAATGCTCGTATGCGAGAGTCCAGATAGAGTGCATAGAGCTGTATGTTCTGAGGTGCGTTATAGCCTGCACCACGGTAATAAGCGGATGTATAGCAGTGACGAGGGGGCGGTTACCTTCCCAATTTCCGGCGGAAACGTTGCGCAAGCGCAGTACTTCTGAAGATGAAAGATGAGAAAGCACGTTGTCAGTAGCTCCATTGCGAATCATGGTGTGTAAGACGATCAAAGCCTTGAACACAACCTATGAATGCAACAAGACGGCGTGAGGTTCAGAATAGGACGACAATAGTTACTGCATACTACTGCATTTGGTTCCCGTAGGCGGGGGACGAGAGCCTTGCAGACATCATGAACAGCACCGTCTTCAGACCAGGTTGCTGCCACGATAGGATCAAGGTACTGGCGAAACACGAATATAGGTCAGAAACGGTCTGTTGTGAAGAAGACGTGCTACCTTTGCTTTTGGAGGAGCAGCTTTCGGCTTGCAAGCCAACTTGACGAGCTTGTCGAAGCTCGACATGACACCAACACCTGCAGTCGTTGATGGTCCACAGTACTTGCAACTCAGCCTTGCCAATATCACCAACGGTTACTGGAAATGCCTGGCGTGGGTCAAGGTTGTCGTGGTCTGGAAGTACTGAATCGTAGAGTGGTCAATCAGAGTTATGTCTAATTCCCACGAAGCATCGGTCCGCTCCAAAGTCTCTCAGCCCCTTACTGGCAAGATTATTTCTCTACCCTGCAGTGGACCATGACGCTTCTCCGCTGCTTTCGCATCCCCATCTATCCGCGCCGTAGCATTACGACTCGCCATGTCGTCTTTGCCGTCGCATTCTCGGTTTCGTTGTGGATCTTCTACCACACCCACTTCGACGAGAGCGAGATTCCCTTGCCTCAGGTTGAAGACACAGACCCTTGGCCTTCAGATACCCCAGATGTTTGGGCTGACAGGGCAGCCCAAGTAAAGGATGCGTTCTTACACGCCTATCATGGCTATGAACGCTACGCCTTTCCACATGATGAATTACGTCCTATTTCGAACAGAACTATTGACAAGTAAGCCTCGTGCGCTGTGCGAAATGTTTTGCTGATCCGAGTCAACGTAGTTTCAATGGTTGGGGCGTTACTGTCGTAGACTCCCTCGATACAATGCTTCTCATGGGTTTAAAGGACGAGTTCACGCGTGCCATCCCATTGATCCAAGCTACCAATTTTTCTCTGCCTGCTGTACGTTCTTTAAAAGCGTTTCCTACCGCATGACTTATCGTTGTAGAATACAAATGTCCCTTTCTTCGAAACGGTTATTCGTTATCTGGGTGGCCTATTGTCCGCTTACGCGCTGTCCACGGATAATGTTTTTCGAGATAAAGCAGACGAACTTGCAACCAAGCTTTCGCCAGCCTTCGACACTTTGAGTGGATTTCCCCGATTTGCGGTGAATACTTACAAGTATGCGGATTCCATATCCACTACCAGGCAACTGATATCGACATCTCCTCTTTCAATAGCTCAAGTGAAATTTATCGGTCACAGCTAGCCCCCAGCGTGCTCGCGGAAATAGCGTCCTTCCAGATGGAATATGCATATCTCGGCAAAATTACACGGAAAAAGGAACATGTTGATCGTGTCAGCATCATGCCATCACTTTTTTCTCGTCATACACAGCTGACCGTGTTGTATAGGCTACAACCGTCACCAATCTTTTCTATAACGCTGACCTCAGTTCATCGGGTGGCATGTACCCAACCCACTGGAATCTACATAACGGGAAACCCTCCGCGTGTACGTGGTCCGAAGTAATCAACCGCCATGCTTGTTCATATTTTGCCTCAGTACATCTATCGGTTGGCGCTGCTGCTGATAGTGGTCATGAATACACTCTCAAACAATTCTTACTCACGGCACGCACCGACAGGGCCAATCTTGAAATGTGTTAGTCTGTTCCTCTCCTTTTGAGGTATGGGCACTGATTCTCCCAAGATCTGAGACTTACGACTCACATCATCAATAATCTCCTGTACATTTCGTCTCACCGTCAACTGCTTTATGTTACAGATTCATCAACCTATGGGAACAGGACGGCAATCTCACACTCCTTCGAACACTTGTCTTGCTTCTTCCCTGGTTTATTGGCGTTAGGAGTTCAGCTCCTTCCTCTGAATAATCTCGAGACCATGGGTATCAACATTACACAACTGGGTGACAACGTTTCTCTGAAACAGCGTCAACGATACGAAGCCCTCGCAGAATTTAATCTCGCAGACCTACATCTTTGGGCAGCCGAAGGAATAGCACAAACATGCTATCTTTCATATGCAGACCAACCTTCAGGACTCGGGCCTGATATTATTGCCATGCGTATTGGTAAATCGGGCGAAACGAGGTGGATGGATGCGATGCAACAATGGAAAGAAAGTGGTCAAATTGGTCCACCACCCGGTGTGGGGGACAAGCAACCGTGGGTTGCCAATCCGAAAGCGAAGACTGTAAAGGAGAAACAAATCGATACGATCAGCAGGGACTATACCGTAAAGAATACTGCATATCACTTGCGTCCAGAGGTGTGTGATGCTGCAACTGTGGATTAATGTTGCTAATCTGGTGGTTTAGGCTGTCGAGTCGTTTTACGTTCTATGGCGGACGACCGGGGATGTCAAGTGGCGGAATAGAGGATGGAGTGTTTTCCAGGCTATTGAGCGAGTCGCAAAGACTCAATCCGGGTATGCCAGCGTGGACAGAGTCCAATCAACGGAACCTATCCTACAAGATTCAATGCCTAGGTGAGCACTTGAAGGGGAATGACTTCGATGATACTCATGTTGCATGATCATCCGCCATCAGTTACTTTCTAGCCGAGACACTCAAATATCTCTATCTCTTGTTTCTGGACGAAGATATCGTTCCGCTAGAGAAGTGGGTTTTCAACACCGAGGCTCACCCACTACCTGTATTTGCCTGGACTGAATCGGACAAAGAAATATATTTTAGCGATGCCGGTGCCTAATTAAAAGTCACCATGCTGTTAGAATAATGATTGTCATGCGACAGCGACTAGTGACTGTATGCTACCTGTACTATGCTACAAGTTGAAACTTTGTCAACTATTGTCTGCATTCACTTCATCCCGGAGTCCGCTGCGAACACTACAAAAGGAAAATTTGCGCAGATGCCTCTTGTTTGATTCTACCGTCATGACAGGGCTCAGACGCGGCGAATTTGTAGGATCTTTGGATTGCGGAACAACGTGAGCTACATACTATCGGTTGAAGAGTCATGGTTCTTCTGAACATCGTGTTCAACTGATTTATTTTGTCGACCAATCACGCAGGTCAGTCAGGTTTATCGTTTTCGATCAGTATGCAAATATCATTGCACAATCTCAGTCGGAGTTTCCTCAGTACTATCCCAATCCAGGGTGAGTTCCGACATCTGATCTTGAATAAATTGATCCTTCCGACTTGGTAGGTGGCACGAGCATGATCCTGATGAAATATGGAAGGTCGCTGAAGCCTGCATCGCCGACGCTTGTGGAGGCTTGGAGAAACTTGGCTGGGCCAAGGAAAGCATCAAAGTAATAGGTTTGTCCAGAGCACAATTTTCACATGCCTCGGTCATTCCACGTTCACCTTTGAAGGTATCACAAACCAACGTGAAACGACTGTGGTATGGCACCGCCGGACTGGAAGGCCGTTGTGCAGGGCCGTTGTATGGACTGACTCGAGAACGAAAGACATGGTAGCCCATTATGAACAAGTGCTTGCGGATACCGGGCTGGAGGTCACGACAGGCCACTTTCAGAAGGGGGAGCAAGGTATCAAGGCCCTGCGTGACATGTAAGATCGTCAATTTATCTGCATCCTGTGATCTCTCCCATCCAACAGCCTTCAACCAGAACCGGGTTGAAACTCTCAACATATTTCTCTGCCATCAAATTGCGATGGTTGATCGATAACTACCCGGAGGTCAAAAAAACACACGCAGATGACGAATTACTTTTTGGCACGGTAGAGTCTTGGGTCGCATATGTAGGTGATGCTACAGCCCTTTCAGGATCGTGGGTGATATTTAAACTGACCTAGAACCTGACTGGAGGACCCGCTGGGGGCGTTCACATAGGGGACGTTACGAATGCATCCCGAACCCTCCTCATGAATCTCCGTACACTAGAATGGGATGACAGAATGCTCAAATTTTTCGGCCTTCGGAAATCTATACTCCCAAAGCTTGTTTCTTCTTCGGAGGTCTTCGGCCTCATTTCGGACGGTCCATTGAAGGGGGTACCCATTGGTGGTCTTGTTGGAGATCAGCAAGGCGCACTCGTTGGGAACAAATGCCTGAGAGAAGGGGAAGCCAAATGCACTTATGGAACTGGTGCATTCTTACTATTCTGCACGGGCAAGGACATTGTTGAGAGCAGTCATGGGCTGTTGAGCACGGTGATTCCGCTGTGACGAATATACATTTGATCCTGACAGATTTTGCCTAGGTTGCGTACCAACCTGGAGCCGGTGCCACTCCAGTGTATGCCCTGGAAGGAAGCGGTGGGTGGTCAGTCATCTATGCTTTGTTCTCTTGACTGGAGCGTGAATGCAGTCGGTGTGGCAGGAAGCGCCATAAAATGGTGCGCCCCATAATTAGACATGTATATCTACGATTAACTTGCTTTAGGTTGCGAGATTCCTTGGGGTTCATTAAGACTGCCAGCGAGATAAACGATCTAGCGCGTTCGACTCCCGACTCCGGAGGCACCTACTTCGTAACCGCATTTTCTGGCCTACTGGCACCTTATTGGGATCCTGGCGCTGCTGGACTACTCATCGGTATAGGACACTGATCTTTTCTGCTGGGTTGATGTTTTGGGGACTAACTGCTTATAATGTATAGGGATATCATCGTATACCACTCCGGCCCATATTGCGCGTGCGGCAATAGAAGCAAACGCTTTTCAAACGAGAGCAATATTAGAGAGCATGAAGTTAGACTCTAAGACTGATCTCAAGCACCTCAAAGTTGATGGAGGCATGACGAATGGTGATGTTTGTATGGAAATATTGGCAGATCTTGGAGGCTTTGATGTTATTAGACCCGAGATGAGGGAGTGAGTATCGAGATTTCAGTCAGTCCCATCGAGCACTGAGCATGATAAAAGGTCGACGGCCCTGGGATCTGCTCTCTTGGCCGGAGCTGCTATTGGCTTGTTTGGATGGGACCTTGCGCGACCAGAGTCACTTGCCGAGGTTAATACCAAGGGCAGTAAAACATTTTCACCTCGCGCTTCCTTGATCCAAAGTGACAAGGGTTGGAAGG
Source organism: Xerocomus spinulosus (assembly GCA_038094075.1). NCBI lineage: Eukaryota > Fungi > Basidiomycota > Agaricomycetes > Boletales > Boletaceae > Xerocomus > Xerocomus spinulosus. Next base: position 63,010 of record JBBPTN010000061.1, on the reverse strand, counting down.
CATGGCAGCGTGCTGTCGAGCGATCAAAAGGATGGGAGGAAGGCATCGCTGCCTAAGCACCTTTAACGGACATACCGATGACAATGTATCAATATTGAAATTCTATTGATGCTCAGAAAAAATAATTCTTCCTGGGACTTGCAACCTGGAAAATTACGTTGCACGGTGTCATTTAAAGTGGACGTACGAGCCCCAGACAAGCCAGCTTGAACACGACTGCGTCATGCCACTAACCTATGAACAAGTGAATCCAACAACCCACCATTCGAACTCGGTACGCCCCTCGATCAGCACGCTTGATACCAGGCCGCCGAGATCGCGCCTAAATTCCTCTGCCCCCTTCAGCTTCTGCCCACCAGGTTGCCTTCATCCACGGTGGCAGGAACGTTGGGTTCCGTCCTACTTTTGAAGTGTTCGTCCAGTCCCACGTACAAATACCCCCTGCCGTTGCATCGCACTCCAAGGGATCATGCCCGATGCTCCTTACGCCAAGCTACCATCTTCTAAGAGAACACACTGCCGACCACAGGATCCCGTGGCAGCCTACTCATGCGCAAGGAAACTGATGTTTCTCGACAGCGGTGGTCTGATGGGGTCGTTCCGATCTGGTGAGTACGCCAGGGCGCTAGCCACACGACAATCTGTCCATATCCGCGTCAGAAAATTATTCGTCGGCTGGGCGCTGCTTTATGGTATCTTGGTCAAGGACGCTGGCACAATCGCCGATTCCTCCTGCCGGCCCGTCAAATATCTGAATCGCCCACTAAGCGTTTCTCACGCCCCATGTCATCAACGTTGTGTCGCTTCAAACTGTTCACACCAAGAACGAGACCACTATCACCATGGATAGCTCTACCACCATCGACGCGAGCATTTCAAACGAGTGCTATACGACATGAGTTTCATTTTGACACACACCACTTTGTGCAACGCTTGGAACGGGAAGGGTTGAATCGACAACAGGCCGAGGGCATCATGACTGCTATGGCCGAAGTGATTGACGAGAGCATACGGAACATGACGAGCAACATGGTGACCAAGGCCCAGCAAGAAAAGGTCTGTATGTGTATGCAATTGAACCGAGACCGAGGTTGACCGGGCTGTGTAGTATCAATATACCCAACAAGTAGACTTTGCACAGCTCAAGTCGGAGCTGCAGTTGATGGAGAAGAATGATTTGGCGATGATCAAAGCGGAGAGTGATCGACTGCAGACGGACACGGAGAAGCTGAAACAGCGGCTCCGCGAGCAGATTATGCGCACACAATCAGATGTGCGATTGGATCTGAACCTTGAAAAGGGACGGATGAGGGAGGAGAGCAGCGGGCAAGAGCTCAAGATCAGGGAAGTGGACACGAGGATTGAACAAGAGATTGCCAACCTTCGCACGGCGATTCAGGCATCCAAGGTGCGTCGTATCTGGCCTGTGCGTGTAGCTGAAACATACTCGGTTCAAGGCTACCACGTTGCAATACTTGGTTGGGTTTGGTAAGCGTGTTTTGATGGTTGCTATCTGAAGCTGAGGCTGACTCGGATGTGCTCTAGTGACAGGATGTTCTGCGCTGCTAATGGCATATTTGCGGTTCAGAGTGTGAGCATCTACAGTGTTCATCGGTAGCATCTACAAATCTGGTCTGGCTATCTATCACGGTATCAATTCGTTTATTGATCACATCAATCATCTAATGGGGGTATGACTTCACTCTCAATGTCTTCTCCAAGTGCGACTTTTATAAACAAACTGTAGGCTCTCTCGAGGTCGTCGTTGACGATGATGTAGTCACATGTGCCTGGTTGTCGTGCGTATTCGATCTCAACGAGTGCAGTGGCAAGACGTTTCTGTATGGCTCCTTCGCTATCGGTGCCACGGCCACGCAGTCGCCGACGGAGGGTGGTCATATCGGGTGGGGCGATGAAGAGGTAAACGGGATTCAAGTCTGTCTGCTTGACCTGCCTGACACCCTGTAAAGAATGAGCAGGGATGGTGCGACGTTGCGAGAGATCTACCTGGGACTCGATATCGAGGACGCACCGCCTGCCAGACTCGTGGACAGCACGGATGGCTTGGAGAGAGGTACCATAGTAGTTTGCAGAGAATTGTGCATGCTCGATAAAGGCATGCTCGGCGAGGAGGGACTTGAATGTGTCGGTAGAGACAAAATGGTACTCCCTTCCGTCTCTCTCACCTGGACGGGGCTGTCTGGTGGTGTCTGGTGGCGGTGAGCGATGTTGGGGGGGGTTGCAGAGGACGTACGGGACACGCTGAATGCGAACCTGTCTGGATAGTCCTTGAAGAGGCGGGTGAGGAGGGTGCCCTTGCCAACGCCGGACGGCCCAAACACAAGGAGGGGACGGACTGACATGTGCACGTGATCTGTCCGTCGCCCTCCGCTTCGCCTTGTTTGTTTGTTTTTTCCTCTCGTCATCTCCCTCCAATGGGTGCCGTCTGCTGTCGCCCCACAGTGAGTGCTCGTTCGCGTCCCCCGCCCTCCATATCTCATTCTGCAGCCCGTCGACTTCGAGGGCGACGTCAACCTCTTCCACTTTGTCCTCCTGCGATGTGTCGGTAAAGGCGCGTTCGGAAAGGTACCGTATGTCGTGCCTTCTCTCACCCACCTTACCACCCCTTGACTAGGTCCGGATGGTCCAGCACAAGCAGACCCGTGAGCTCTATGCACTCAAGTACATCAACAAGTCAAAGTGCGTCAAGATGAAGGCAGTCGCGAATATCATACAAGAACGACGTCTTCTCGAAGAAGTCCGTTTCAATCCGCTTTCCCCCCACTTGATACGCACCCCTTCGTAGATCGATCATCCCTTTGTCGTCAACCTTCGGTATGCTTTTCAAGACGATGAAAATTGCTTTTTCGTCCTCGACCTCATGCTCGGGGGCGATTTACGGTGTTAGCGCTCTCTCTTTTGCATCGCGCTCATTCCTCACGTTCTCCTACCCAGTCCATCTCGATCGCCTGGGAGCCCTCCAAGAGGAGACCGTGCGATTTTATGTCGCGGAAATATCATCGGCTCTTGCGTTCCTGCATGAGAACCACATCATGCATCGGTCCGTATACCTTCCCTTTTTGTTTTGTCATTCATCCTCTTCCCTAGAGATCTCAAGCCTGATAATATCCTCCTCGATGAACGCGGCCATGCACACCTCACGGACTTCAACATTGCCGTACACTATTCCGAACGTCGCTTGCTTACCGGTGTGGCCGGTAGCATGGCCTACATGGCACCAGAAATTCTCACAAAGCGTGGTTACACCTATACCATTGACTGGTGGTCTCTCGGCGTCTGTGCTTATGAACTCCTTTTCGGCCGGCGGCCATTCAGAGGCAAAACCAACAGTGATTTAACCCACGCCATCTCAAAGGATAGTCTAAGATTTCCTGAAGATGCCGAGAGAAAGTGTAGTAGATCGGGCATGCAGGTGATCAGGGGTGTAAGTCTGTTCTCTCCTCTTCTTCTACTTCGGTTTAGCCGCGTCCTAGTTTCTCGAAAGAGATCCAGCCAAACGTCTCTCTTGTAAATCAAACGAAAGCTTTGACGAGTTCAAACAATATGGTTGGTTTCAGCCGATCGACTGGCAAGCTCTTGAAAGCAAGGACCTACCTCCTCCATTCACACCTGATGTGCGTTTCCTTTTTCTACCGGAATCTCTTTTAAACGTTGTCTATTTATTCACGTATTCACTATTGCTACCTAACCGCCGGCAGTCGAAAAAGGCCAACTTTGATGCTTCACATGAACTCGAAGAACTTTTGCTTGAAGACAACCCTCTGAAAGCCAAGCAACGGAAACAACGTGATGTCAACTCATTAAGCGCTGAAATGCGACAAATGGAGGAACAGTACTGCCTTTTCCCTCCCACCCCTGGCTATTTCTGATTGAATTGTTTTAGATTCATGTCCTATGACTTTAAGAAGATGCAACGTCGGTCGTATTATCCACAAAATCAGCAAATAGTGTCGTCCATCACAGCCACGACATCCACAGGTGGTCTAGCAGCTTCGAGACCGGTGACTCCGGTGACTACCGATCAGCACATTGTCGATATTTCCCCTGCTGCGCATTATTCATTTGAGGACAGCCCTATCCAACTGGATAACAAGTTTTCTGAGAAGGCTTACTCATGACGGTGCGACATTCGACACTCGCTGATGATCGGTCAAAGCTCGCGAAGTCAACGCCCGAGATGATATGTATCACCCATTTACTGCATTTTCCGCGATTATCTGCCTTGCAACAGTAATAGCTTAGCCCATGGCTTAATGGGTGTCTCCACTCTTTGCTCACTGGCACCTTAACTTCACTGCCTCGACCCAGTAGATAGGGATATCCAGGTCTTGGCGCTATTTACCCTCCCTTTGACGTATGGCATATCAGATCTGATGATGACTCTGCAAACCTCTTGGATACCATGCACTTGTTGGCCTCTTTCCTTTTGCTTCTTAATATTTTTTTCATCCTTTTTTCGTGTCAGTGTTTCTTCTCGGGTCAGTCGCGGGACAGTGGCCGAGTTTGCTTTGGTGGGCACCGTTGACTAGCTGGATTATGGGTAACTGATCGTATAAATACCAGTCGAATGCTATATTTACACCATAGCCACTACGCTACCTGAGGCAAGTTTGCTAGCTTGCGCTGCTAGTGGAGAACAAAGTGAGCGATTCTCTCTGCTGCATCATGGACATCCCCTGGGAAGATCTGCTCCAGCATCCACCATGCATGTGGACGTTCATCGTACTCGACGAGCTCAACCTGCCTCCCTATCGCTGCCAAACGCTTTGCCAGTTCTCGGGACCCATCGATCAGCTGGTCTGAAGTGCCGACCAGGATCAGTGTCTTTGGCCAAGACGCATCAAAGGGAATAAAGGCTCCTGATATGAGTGGATCTGTGAGCGCAAGCCCCGAGTCGCCAACATACGCCCTCGCAATCTGGTCACCATTGGACGTGTCAATGAGGTCGACGCTAGCCTGCGCCTTGGCGTACTCGCTCATCAAATCAAACGCTTGTATCGAAAAGGGTGCGATGGCAACGACACCACCTGGTGATGTGCGATCGGACTGCAAAGCGAGGTGGGTCAACACGATCGCTGCCACGTGCTGTCAGTTTTCCAGTGGGGTGCGGACACAAGCGGGCCCACCATGGTTACCCCCGGCACTGTCCCCCGCGAGGACAATGTTGGACGGCTTGTACCCCTTGCCAAGGACGTAGTCATACGCCGCCAATACGTCCTGGAGTGCAGCGGGGAATGCGTTCTCAGGGACTGTCGCGAGACGGTAGCTCGGTGCGACGACCACGCACTTGCGCGGATTTCCAGCATGGGAGGCGACGGTGCGAAGGAGCTTGGTAAAGAGCTGTATAAACGGGGGTTGGGTCGGGTGTCCAGCGATGTTTCCCCCGCCGTGAATGAAGAAGATGAGGTGAGTGTCTGCGGGTGCTGGTTCAACCTCATCGCTTCGGAGGGCGTAAAAGTAGACGGGGACGCGCTCTGGTGTCTTGAGTGCGCCAGTGTCGAGGAGGGGGTGTGCGTGGGAAGAGGGGGGAGCGATCTCCACGCGAGCTGTCACATCCTCCGGGATATGGGCAGGGTCTGGTTGTCGAGCACGTTGGTCTACGGACTCGGCAGTGCTGGATGGTTGGAATGCTTGTCGAAAGTGGGCGCGCACTGCTGGCAACGCATTTCGTTGTTGGTCAGTCAAGGGCATGGGGATGAGAGTTGCTAGTAACTTGCGGGATCTGCTTGATTTAGTGATCAGAGCATGATCAGTATTTGGCTCCGGTCCAAAAGAGAGTAGATAAAAAATAAATCTAAACTAGATTTGATAAAAAAATATTTATTTGGACTCCTATTCTGGGTTGTGCTCTAGGACAGCAATCACGAGAGTACAGAGGTGCTAGTAAATGGCATAGTCAGATTAATTTCTGCAGCTTGCACACGCCATGCGCCAGTACTGGGCAATAGCATAGCTGAGGGTCGCAGGAAATGGTATGAAATTTGGCCCAGACCACAAGTCCGGATCCTTTTGCAGTGTTAGCATGCGTTTCTCCAAGACCGCCGAGATCTCCAACATTCAGGACATATTTATTTTGCATAATACACGTAGCGTCGATCATCCGCAAATTGCCAATGTGAACGGAAATAAACAACACTGAATGACGAGTCGTAGCAAAACTGTGTATGCATCAAAAGTTAAGTTCCGTCAACGGTGCCTCGAGAACAAATCGAGCAACTCTTTCCGCCGCATCCAGGATATCGTTTTCAAAAATATGCGGCGTAGACCACCACATGTGCGGAAGTTCATTGTATGCAACGAGTCTGACTGGTAGTTTGAGAGCCGAGAGACGCTTCTCTAACTCAAGGGACCCTTCGTATAGAAGATCCCCAGTGCCAACTAGAATGAGAGTCTTGGGCCAGGACGGCGCAAAGGGGAGCAAAGCTCCTGATACAAGCGGATCTGTGGGAAGAGTCGAAGTGCCAACATACACGCTCGCAAGTCTCTCGCACAAGGGTATGTTGAGAATGTCATCCTTGGCTCTGGCCTTGGCATCTTCGCTCAACTTGTCAAAAAACAAGATGGCGGCTGGAGCGATCGGGACAATTCCACGAGGAGGCGGCTGGTTGGAATGTAAGATGAGGTGTGTCAATACGATCGCTGTCAAGTATTATCAATGCCTGTGCAAATACGGGATTGAGAAAACGAACCGTGGGCTCCACCAGCACTAGTTCCTGCCAACACGATGTTGGACGCTTTGTATCCTTTGCGAATGACATAGTCGTAGGCAGCTAGGACGTCCTGCAATCCGGCGGGGAAGGTGTTCTCAGGAACCGTCGCAAGACGATAGCTCGGTGCGATTGCCACAACCTTGCTCGCACCCCCGGAATGAGAGGCAACGGCCCGAAGGAAGTGGGCGATAAGGCGGATGACTTGTTCATCGGTGGGGTGGCCAACGATGTTTCCGCCACCGTGTATGAAGAAGAGGACGTTTGTATCTGCAACCTCCACATCAGCATTGTTGTGTTGGAGGGCGTAGAAGTAGACGGGGACACGCTCTGGTGCTTTGAGCGCGCCTGTGTCAAGAAGAGGGTGTGGTTTAGGGGACGGGGGTGCGATCTCGACGCGAAAGGTCACGTCGGCCGGTAGATGAGCAGGGTCCGGGTATCGAGCCCGCTGGTCGACGGACTCGGCAGTGCCCAATCTAAATGGTGGGTTGCTGCGAGAAGGGCGTATTTCAGCTAATGCGACGCGTTGTTGGTCTGTCAGAGGCATGAGGGCGGTTGTGTCGTGATTGACCTACCTGTGTGCTTTATGTAGCATCAATTGGTGCGGAGCTACACCAAACCATTGTAAAGTGGACGGCGGGGGACGAGGCTGACACACCCACATTTTGTCAGGGAAGCCTGATCACAATACACGGTCACCGTGCTCTGTCAACACCATCAGTGCAGGTGGTTGCTGACAATCTGCATCCTGTTGGAAAAGAACACTTGCAGGGCCGATTAGGTGTATCACAGATACTATCTTCTGTGCTTACTAACGTCACTGAACTACTATTCTCCCGGGACCTTCCCTGTGTAAGCCGTTTGAGTCATTTCGTCGCGTCATGCTCATAACATTTTACAGTCTATTGCAAGGTCAGAATGTAAATGTCGATGACACAGTCTACATGACTAATTTCATGGCGTTTCAATGACAAATCGAGCAACTCGCTCCGCCGCGTCCACGATATCATCTAAAAAGATATGTGGCATATTCCACCACGCATGCGGACGTTCGTCGTATTCAACGAGTTCAACTGCCAAGTTCAAGGCCAAGAGCCGCTTCTTCAGTTCATGCGATGCATCGTTTATCAAGTCCGCAGAGCCAACTAGGATGAGCGTCTTTGGCCAGGACGACGAGAAGGGTAGAAAGGCCCCCGACACGAGTGGATCTGTCCACGCGACTCCCGAGTTACCAACATACGTGCCCCACACTGCTTCCAATATAGGTATGTTGAGGATGTCAGTGCTGGCTTGTGCCTTGATACGTTCTCTCAGGCCATCCAAGACATGGACGACATCTGGTGCAAGGGTGATGATTCCACGGGGTGACGAGTTGGATTGTAAAGCGAGGTGGGTCAATACAACCGCTGCCATGTGCCGTCAATTTCCCGCGCAGTACAGGAACGAACAGACAAACTATGGTTACCCCCAGCACTATCCCCCGCAAGGACAATGTTGGATGCTTTGTATCCTTTGTTGATAACATAGTCATAGGCAGCCACGAGGTCCTGCAGCTGGGCGGGAAAGGTGTTCTCGGGGACCGTCGCGAGACGATAGCTCGGTGCAATGATTACGAATTTGCTTGCATTCCCGTTAGAGTGCGAGGTGGCGGCTCGAAGGATCTGGGAGAAAAAGGGAATGAACTGTTGGTCGGTGGGATGGCCAGTGAGATTCCCCCCGCCATGGATATAGAAGATGACGAGTGTATCTGCAACATCCACATTGATCTGGTCATGTCTGAGGGTATAGAAATAAAGAGGGACACGCTCTGGTGTCTTCAGTGCGACGGTGTTGAGGAGAGGGTGAGGAGAAGGGGAAGGAGGTGCGATCTCGACCCGGACTATCACATCTTCTGGCAGTTGGGCTGGATCTGGGACGCGAGCACGCTGATCTGGAGACTCGGCGGTGCCAAGTTGGAAATGGGACGTGCTCTCGACAAGGGCGCGCAATTGTGCTAACGCAGTGCGTTGTTGGTCTGATAGAGGCATGAGGGAGAAAGGTTGGGTTAATGCTCACCTGGCTGCCTGGGCTTTATCTTGTCATGATGGGAAATTAAGGTTAGTCGGGACTCCGCCAGGGGGAGGTCAGGCTTGCTGATTCTCTACCCACGACATGCTCGACCAGATCTCTGCATGCGCTGTCAGTGACAGTCATCGACCACTCGATGTGCCGAAAAACCATCAGTCGGGCTGCGCCTGTAACGCCCACGAATAGTTTTTCGGCAATCTTTGCGCTGCTTGGCTCATACTCATTGGTCGCCCGTGTCTGGGCTGTGCGCGTCGAACGAAGAAGCGTCGATTGTATGGCTGAGAGTCGGAACCCCGCTGATCGCTTGACCTGTTGGGACATGGGAGCCTAGTACCACTGCACTACCCTCATCAAAAAGCGTGGAAAAGACCACCTGACCTTTGACCAACCTCACTGCGATATGCGGCGTTTGACTGATTTCATTAGGTAGCTGCAGCGCTCAGCACCCCAATCAAGTCAGTGTTTCAGGTGTACGATTACTCTGGCTCGTACCCCTGGGTTGGTTCTTATCAGATCTTTTTTTCACACTGCCGTGTTCTCCCGTGTCACCACCTAATAGGCGAAAAAGGTTCCGCGTCCTTGATCTTCTTCACGAATAGAATATAACCGATGCGGGATGTGAGACGCAAGAACTCGCCAGATGCTTTTCAACCCACAAACCATGTCCTGGATGTCCACTGTGACTGATACTGCCATCACGATCCTTTCTGCATGTTTGGCTTGCGGAGGTTGCATTTTCGCGACTGGTGCTGTGGGGTATAGCCCATCAGCCAGGGTCAAAAAATATGCGAAGACCAAGTAATCATTGTCCGTTGGTCGCACCAAATCTTGACGCATTTATAATTGAATCATCAGGTACGATGTTTGCTCATGCGATGGAATTTTGCTCGCCTGCGACACTGCCGAGACCAGGTTTGTTCCACCAGGATGTGCCTGTGCTGTTCAGTACTGTGCGCACGCTTTCAAACGATGAGATTTACTGGGTAGCAAGGGTCGGGGAAGGGGCCCTCTTTGTTTATTGGATTGTGTGCAACCATACGAGCTCTGTGTTCTTTTGTAACCCCTAGTGGAAACCCAGCTCAAATTTCGAGCAAGGATCATGGAACATCCTAGGATTGAGATAAATCACTGAATGAGCAACATTTGGTCGAGGAAGCCCCAGTGCCTGTAGTGACCGAAGCACTAGAGCTTCAAATGCGCTGGTCTTCGAGCAATATATTGTGGACACTAAATGACACCCGTGCGAAAACACGACAAGAGACTGTCTGAACACGACAATGAACTCGAATGCTCAAAGCTCAAATCTCTGGGCAAGTTCGAGTACTTCTACCCACTCTGGCCTCGGTTCATCGCTGACCGACACGTTCGGGCAGTCAAGGACGCATTACCAGCCAGGTTACATGTTGGTGAGCAACACTGCCCTTCCTTGTCTCTCTCGCCAACACTTGCCAAGTCTGCACAACAACACAACCCACATGCACCACAAAATGCCCAACTTACAGACGAGATACCAACCGTGCAAACAAAAGCCAAGATGAACCTTGCCCTCTCTCGCGGTGGTGCTTCTCACTTTGGAGCAGACTCCATGTTCGAGAGCACGTCAACGTTGGTCGCGTCCCCTGCTCGGCTGACCGTAGTTAATCATTTTATTCATGTAGGCAACGACAGGCATTCGCAGACACGGATGCACCTCCTACTACTTCCATCAATGACGTGTTTCGCGAGTCACCATTTGGCGCATCGGAGAGGGTACCACCAAGAGTGTGTTGTACGATATTGTGCTGAAATCATCGAAGATTAATTCGCGTTCGTGTTAGGCATTCTCTTTGGACGGGCCATCCACCGCCCGCCCGCCTCGCACTGATGCGACACCCTCCACGTCCTCAGCCAGCTACGTGATCGTGTTTGGATACCCGCCCGACAGGTACTCTGCCACGGTCGAATACTTCAAGTCACTAGGCGCGACCACAGATCCGGAACCCAACACAGATATCATCAACTGCTTCAGAATTGGGTTTAAAGATCCTGGCGAGGCCGCACGCGTCGTCCGACGAAACGGCGAAATTCTGGGTGGAAGTTGGATGGTTGGGGTCAAGTGGGCTGTATGTTCCTCTTTTCACGTTTCTGTTCGAAACCTGACTCTCTTCGCGCAGGACTCAGCAGCAGCGGCAGACCTCGGATCGTCACTGCGCGCGTCTGAATTTGCAGCGTCGGCGGGTTCGTCTCAGGGCCATTCACAGTCATCTGCGATGGCTATCGATGGCCTGGCTCCTGTGACTGTGATGGGCACGCCGATCAAGCTTGCACCGTCCGTCGCCGCTTTCCGCAAAGGACAAGCACCGGCTACTGCCTCCTCCGCGCAAAAGATAGCACCCACTTCTGCAGCACCACAGACATCAACCCTCGGCAAGGGTGTGTTTGGGCAGGTAACTGACTTGTTCTTTGGGTGGTAGTTGGCTGGTGTTGTTGTAAATTGCAAAATAGCATGATTTATAACAAGATCAATTTTGCAAACTCTGATTTTAAAGATCTACAATCTCCTCGATGTCCGGAAGTTTGCAGAGACGCATGCCACGCATGGACAAGATGTGGCGGGGGCTAGGGAAAGTTTGTGTGGCCCGGAGAAGGCTCACAGGGTGGTTTGATCTTGCACCCACACAAGACCCAGGCTGAAGGTGCCAGTTGGTGCCAATCGAACAGTTGGCGGTAATCAAATAGGTGCAACTGGTATTCGCAGTCGGGGCCTGAGGCCTGAAGCCTGAAGCTCGGAGATGTATTTGATGCGAGCCCAATCACCATACAATTATTGTTCTTGTTGCCCTTGCAAGAACACGATACAGATGTCACGAAGTTTGCTAGGTACAACGACGCAATAAACCCACCAAGGGGTCATATGCAAAGGATTACTTGTGCTCACGTCGGACACCAGTTCATTGTTACTCACTTGGTTCGCTCCCAGAGCACCCAAAGTAAATCAGGCGCGGCGATACTCTGCGAGGTCACATTCCGGACGCTAGTGCCGTGGTTTCCAATGCTGCCATACACAACGGGAGCTTACTCACTAGTGAACATTCGACCGCGGAAATCCGTGAGGTATCCGGAACCAGCACAAAGCGAAAATTATCACCAGTTTGAAAGTGATGATCGAGTAATAGGTATGCTCTCCAACTCATGCTCGTACTCGACCTCCACTCTTGGTCCTTCTACAAAGTGATTGAGCTGACCAAGGAAACGAACGAAAACCAAAAAGGACGCACTCTTGGGTTTTTCTGGCCTCTTGCGAGGCGGTGCCTTTGTCGGCGCTTTTGCTTTCCGCTTGCCCAGCACAGTTTTTGACTTGTGATCATTAGTGGTATCACCCTCGTCCTCATCCGAACCTTCACTATCCTCCTCGTATGGCTCTTCGTCCTATAGTCAGTTAGAGACGAAGACAGATGAAAGCAATATCAGAGTTCACCGTCATGTCCTCCAAGTCGCTCAAGTCGCTCAGCCCAGCTTCATCTCCGCTTACATCACTGACAAATTCGCCCTCGAGCTCTTCCTCGAATTCGTCTTCCTCGTCTTCTCCATCTGTCTCATCATCCATCATGCCCAAATCCACCTCCCCTTCCATTTCCTTTTCTTTAACTCCCCTCTCTCGGTCCAAAATAGCTTGCCACACAGCCTCGTTCACATTGAGTGGTGCATCGCCGTATGCTTTTGATTTTAGTCGCTCGATGAGTTCTTTCTCGATCGATCTTTCAAGATGGGCGGCAGAAAGTGCTTTGCGTTCGCGCGTTGCTTCTCTGCGGTCGAGTTTCTTCTTCACCCCAATCAGCTTTGGCCTACCAGTCCGAACCGGTCAGATCCGGGGCCGAATAGGGATCAACAAAACGCACTCTTGTCGAAGCTTTATGCGTCTCATTTTGATGAGGTATTGTGTGATCTTTGTCACACGTTGCTTGCATTTGTGTATTGTAAAACTCGGCCAGTAGATGAGCTCCTTGTCGATCTGATGTGGGCGACTTTGGTAGAGTACTTGGCGGGTTCGTTGCTTGCTCACCTGCTCGAGTGCTTTCGAGTAGTTTTTGGAAAGCGGGATTTTCTCCCACATTTTTGCAGGCGTATGTGCGCGTTCGATCGTTTTGACATAGAGGTAGAGCGTGCCTAAGAACGATTGGACTGATACGAAAGGACACAGCAAACAGCGCACCTTCATGCTCACGTACAGTTGCATATCGCGAGTTGGCAAGTGGACACGATTGTCTGCTACAGAATCCAGTGACGTTGTACTCGTTTCGACAAAAGTTCTGGGTCACGGTTCTGACGAGGGCAGGGTCAAAAACTCGGAAGGCGAACATGGAATGTGGAAGAAAACAGACTTTACTTTGTACGAGCAGAACTGTGAGTTGATCACGGACCATATCACGTCGTCGCTCTGCATCTTGAATGCTTCTTAGTCGAGTTGAGAAACTGAAGATATGAGCTGTCACGTGACCCGATGTAGCAGTGGCTGGCTCTACTACGCTACTCTAGATCATGGCTGCGTTCATCTACTGGCATCACTGGCTTCCACTGGATTGTCTCCGCTGTAGGACTCGACCTTCATATCGTTCAGGCCAAGTTCTTCGTTTTGCTCCCAGCTTCTTTCGTAAGCCTCAATCGTCATGTTGGGATCAGGATCGGGTGCAAATAGGTTCTGCATATACGAATTTGCTAGAGGATCATCAAGTATGATGGTAAACTCTCGTTGAACCTGCTTGATCTAGATGGGATCAAAACGTCTTTCAACACGTTGACAATCGTGAATCACTCAACTGCGTTCAAATCCTCCAAGAACTTTTGAAACTTTTTGTGGTCCTCATCCCCAGCAGTACTCGAATCGCCTGTCAAGAGCAACTTCTGAGAGAGCTCTTCATAGACCTGGTCCAAGATCCCCTCTAACGTGGTGAAACGTCCCCCAAGTGTTCCATGCTGGAGAGTAAGGTCTATTTCTGGGATCATTAACCCACCGGTTTCGCTCTGGGGATATTGTGGGCGTTACTTTGTACTTTCAACGAAAGGTTGCCCTGACCTTTAGAATATCTCTTCTCAAGTCCTCCTGGTCGACAACTTTCAGGGTAATCCTCTTTCCTTTCTCCGAGATCGCAGAGCCAGCCTTCACCTCGTTATCTCGATACCCACAGTCCTCGCAATTCGTCGACATGATCAGAGTGTCCTTGCGGTAGTATTCTTAATCGCGCCGCATCGTCAACCAGACTACTTACCTTGAAGTATGGAATGGACACATTCTTCATTCGGGTCACGAGTGCTCGACCACAACGTGGGCAAATCCCGGGAAACTCAAAGATCTCATCCGCTTTCTCATCCAACTTTTCATCATCTGCTTCGGCATCTTTCAGATCTGTGTTCACTTCCACAGCACCTTTCTCGTCTTCTTCAGGAATAGCCAGGCCGAGACTGGCTGCTTGCTGGAGGGTCCGAGTGTAAGTTTTGAGTGTCCATTTGGGGTCTGCCATGCTCCCAACAAACTCGAGGAACGAGTTCCCGGATGGATCGTCCAGTATGATTGTAATTTTCCTCTTGACTACATCTTCTCTGAGTTTTTGTACGACGGGCTTATCGGAATCGGCATCTTCATCGTCATCGTCGTCTATGACCTCCTTGAGCCCATCGATGATCTCTTGGATCTTGGTATAAGCAGCCTCGTTTTGTATTCGTCTGAGAGGCTGGTCTGTACCCAGATCGGCAACGATGTCACGCAAGAGACCCTCGACCGTCGTGAGCTGTCCTCTCTCGTTGGGCGGAAGCGTCAGCTCGAACTCGGGAATAGAGATCTCACACGCTTGCGAGCGGACGATCTGACGATCCAGGTCGCCTCGATGCGACACCTTGAGGGTATACGCCACGCCAAGCTCTGCGATTTTTTATCAAAACGATAACGGAATATCGAGATCGCAATCGACACACCTCTGATGGCACCGGCTGTCTGTATCTCGTTGTTCGTCGCACCGCAGTACTCGCACCGAAAGCTCATCACGATGACCTCTCGAAAGTATGGGATGGAGGTGAGCATCATACGGGTCGTGCCCTGCAATCGGGGTCAGCAGGATGAGGAGCGTGTCTTCATAGGGAGCTCGCCTGTTCCCCGCACCGCATGCAGAGAGATTCCACCTCTTCGAGAGGTCTGTCCTCTGGAACGTCGCCATCGGAGGGGGTGGGTTCGTCTGGCAGACCATCCGCCTGTTCTGCAAGCTTCCCGATGGGTGGAAAGAACTGGTCTTGTGACATGGTTTGGTTGTCGCTGCGTTTACTGAGCTCTATTGTCTGAGGCAAACAATGAGCTTGAGTTTACACCAAGATCACGAACAGAAACACTTGACCATCACTCCAAACGGAAATCACGAAGCTTTAGCGTTTTAAGTTGTTCGGGTCAACATTCCGTAGACGGGCGTCCGAGGTAGAGACATTTGATCGTATCAGATCTCATGTCTCGGGTCGGACTTGTACTCGAGTTTCGATCTGGGTATAGTCGAGATCCATCCACTACTGAGCGTGCACACAACTAAAAAAAGTTGCTACTACATGTTGGTGCTAATGGATTCATTGAGTGGCTAATCACATCATTAAGAACACTGTTTATGGTGATTACAACAGGCGCAGCTATAAAAGATGAAGTCGGGATAGAACGATGCTGACAGAAGAAATCGTCTACGTGGATAAGCAAAAAGGAGCCAGATAGTATGATGCGCTGTATCATGTCGTCTTGAGCTTCTGTTTACGTTCCTCAATCTCTTTTCTTGTCATTCGAGTTCCGAGGATTACATCCCAGTGAACAAAGAAAGGTTGTGCGAAATTGGATTTAATCCCAATGGCCTGAACAAAAGACAAACGATGATGAGTGTCGAAAACTAGGTGACGAAAATGTACAAACCTGATGATGAATGTCATGGTAATCAGCATTGTTACCAGTGAGCATCTGGAATGGGTCAAAGGGAAGTCTATAACCACAGTGATCATCGACCGTCTTCATGGAACTGAACGCAAATAAGAAAATGGTCTGCCGGACAGAAAGATTGGCAACAGTCTCCGCCACCACGGCACCAACGCTGTCGAGTAAGAAACCTTCAAGAGGATGGTTGTATAGTGCGCCAAAGGCATAGGGGACATAAAGCCGGTGGTGTACGGAATGGATGTTTCTGTAGAGGAACTTGTTCGTGTGCATCCAGCGATGAAGGAAGTATTGCCAAGTGTCGACAATGAATCTATCAAAATAGCGACTGAGATGGCAGCGCATCACGGAGAAGGCAAGGAAACGCACAGCGAAAAGAGGATCTGTGCCGCGGGAATAACCCACCAGTATAACCAATGCGTAATAGCAGCGCCTCGAAGGGACAAAAAGGTGTTGGCCGCATCCTGGCCGACTGTCCAGCTGACAAGACGCGCCAGTGTTTTTCCAACGGCCTCCATCTCTATCATACACTTTGCGAGAGATATCTCTGGTGGATTAGATAACCAATAATAGCCAAGCATAGTTTGCAGTGTGTGTTGGAGGATGACGGCCGAGAAGACTTGCGAACGCGTGGCACGGTTGCGGGACATGACCTCGTCTGACTCGTGGATGCGGTACTTGTCAAGCCAGGACCAGTTTGAGAGGTCGAGGAGGTGGAAGAAGAGAGAGAGCGACCAGTAGCCCGCAACGGGTGCTATGAGCGCCAAGATGTTGTCGGGGACGCCATCGAGGAGGTTCTGGCGGAGGACAAAGTAAAAGGGGAGGTCGATGGAGGGCAGACACACGCTCTCTCCAACGAGAAACGCAGGACATGTCGCATTCGTTGGGTGAGCAACACCCGCAAGAAAGTCGTAGTCCAACATCAACGTGACAGAGAGACGCACAGCAGTACTGACGCGACCTGTCCTCCACTCCCACGTACATGACATTATTGTAACAAAATACGAAAATGTATTCGCTGATCCTACAGTACAACATGCTTCTACCCCAGGACAGTCGCATTAGTGAGAGTGTTTAGTTAGGAGCTGGTGGTACAGGCGTGTCTAACACGCTGTGCAAATATAAGTGCATCGTTGATCGACTTTATCCAGATTGTCCAAATTTACCACTGGAGGCTTTTCAAAATAGGCAAAACACAATGTGCTGGGCAGTCCCCGAAAGGGAGTCTGCCTTATTGTTCGTTGAGGTTGTTGAGAAGTGTAGTCAAACAACGCTTCGTGACCATGTCACCCTGCAGCAGTAATTCAAGTCACTTGACATCACAGCAAAAGAGAGCACAGACCTTGAGAAGGACACTAAAAGTCTGGTCACGGAGCGGTTCGGGTAGACATGCCCGTAACGCTTCCCTCGCTCTAGAATTCACGTCAGTCCACGTCACCCCACCGCGCAGCGTGTGAACACACCTCATGTTATCGCTCAGCCTCAGGTAGCAGCGCACAACGTGCTTCAGTAATCTCACAGCTTGCGTTTCCACCAGTTGGTTTACCATGTTGCTGAGGACGGTCCCGACGGCATAGAAGCGCTCATATGTATGACATATGTACGTCAAGCCGGTTTCGTCCAGAAGAATCTTCTGGACAATGAAAATCGCTACAGTTTTTGACAGCTCCGAGCCAGTCTCCATGATACGAAGACAGAGAGGTATTATTTCGGTGGATAGCAGGAAATGAATGACAGTATTGTTGTCGTTTTGCTACGTGCAGCCATTAGCATCTCAGTCATGATGGCGATAAAGTGGGAGCGTTATTACCTTGACAAGGGCACCAATGACACCCAATGAGGTCAAACGAAGGTATTCAAATGGTCGTGTTTTTGACGTTGTGTTAAGAAAGGGGTAAAGGAAGAGGGGAATATGCGCTAATAAGCATGTGAGTTATTCATCGGCAAACGTTTACGGAGCGACATGCCGTTGAGAAAAAGCTGACGCGTTTCTGAATGAGAGGCGACGCATTGCAAGAGAGCGAGGGCATTGCACACGCGGTTCGAAACATGTGCAGTGAGATTGGGTGGAGAAAGAAGGGGATAAACGGAAACGATCTCCTGGAGGAGGGCGGGCATGATACCTGCATTGCATACATTAGGTGTTATCGTAGACAGGTCAAAGGACGTCGGGCGCCGAGTAGGATGACACGCACCAAAGGAATGCCAGAGGACGAGCGCGAGATCGTCGTACTGCTCCCTCTTCTTACTGAGCTCTAGAAGAGCACCCTCCCTCGTATTTGGGTCCATCAGGTCAATGACCAGGGCGTAAATTTTGTTCTCCTCATGGATCCCGATGATATGTTGCTGATGGGGCTGAAGACCAAGCGAAGGGGTTTCGGAGTACCCAGAAACAGCAGAACCAGCGAGGCGCTGTTGCTGGTACGGGTTGAACTGGGCGGTGTGCTGCATATACGAGAGTGGTTTGGGAGAAATGAGCCCCGCCATGGCAGCACGGAAGCAAGTGAGAGTGAGAGATCCGACCAGAAGGTGGGCATCTTGACCCGAATATTTGATTACATAATATACAAACCCTAACCTACACGATATTAATATTCCTTCCCCACTCGAGCACACGTGACAGCCTCCGATGTGTGGTAAGCTCAGGATGGCTCAATACCATATGAACTACCGTCCGGCAAAATACCACATATGCTTCTCTATCCTCGCCCAATTCCTAGTCACATGTCAGAGTGTTCGAAATATAAAACGAATAAAAACTACCAGATAAATGTCGCGCATCGTTGACAGCATCGCGACCACCAATTCGACATACCCTTGACTTTCCGCATCCACCCTTGTCCGAAGACATCCGGCAGCGTTGGACAAAACAGCTGGAAAACTAGTCGGGATGATAGTAACTAGAACGAAAGCGAACTAACTTTTAATCAGCCGCACCCGAACTTCTTCGTAGTCTGCACGACTGACTTCGTACTTTCTTGTCCCAGGCACAGGGTCAAGCGGAGCGCCTCGAAGAAGGGGGTGATGTAGCCCATCCAGTGATAGAACCAAACTCGCGAACTCGTGCTCTATCGTTGTATTGTGTGATAGAGTGGCCACTAGGAGAACCGCGATGAAATCATCTTTCATTTTCTAGGGAAGCCTAATCAGCCAAGCGTGTCGGATGTATATATCTCATCTCACGTTATATGCCCCCGGGTCGAGACGAAGAAGTGTGAAGTTGAAGCGCAACCCAACTCGACGTCGCCATGAATCGTCAATGATCTTTTCCCAAGATTGTTGGCCAAGTTTCATGTATAACCCCCAGTCCTAGCAGATGACGATAAGCTGCGCAGAGGCAACGCGCGCTAAGGAACGTTACCTTGTAACTGTTCTGTATGAGAACATTCGCACAGCCAACCCAACAGTCAATCCACTCGTCAGCAGCCTTTGCGCTCGCTGCGCCACTCTTTGTGTGCCCGCTTTCGCCAAAGTGTTTACAGACAAGACGATATACTGCAGGTGTAATAAATTTATCAAGAACCTGTAAAAAATCGTAAGATAATGTTGCAACGGGTTACAGTAGTGTATACTTTGCACAGAGTGTCCTCTTTCGATTTCAGGTCAGCCACTGCAGCGGCTTCGGTCTCCCCGCCAAGTGCAGCCAAAAGCTCTTCATCATGGAAATCTAAAAACAACTTGTCATACTCATCCTGGCTCTCTTGGCTCTCAACGCTGTGAACGATAGGAGGCAGCGGTGATTGAACATCTGGTAATGCCTTGGTTCGGGCATTGAGAAAGGATTGTACAAGCAGTCGAATCTCAACCCCTGTCTGTTGGATGGTGACCAGGTCAGTTCGGGGGTTAAATACTCTGGTGACCCAAGCTGTTCCAGTATGAGCAGCGAAGGGAACGAATATCGGATCACTCACGACCATCCAGGAGTAGTGGATCAGGATACTCTGCGCGACTCTCTCCTTTATCCAGGGATTGCGTCTCGATTACGCGTCTCACCGATCCAAGTAATAGCTGGATCAAGGTTGTGGTCTGCCCCCTAACAGCCCCCAGTTCGCCCTCCTTATACTCATCCATGAGTGCATTCGCCATTTCGCCCAACCATCCCAGCACTTCCTCTAACCCTCCAGTAATTTTGTGGTGTCTGACAATCATTGCGAAATTCATCATCCCGTATATGCATGCCATCCTTGACCCATCATCCGCATCCCTAAAGTTTACGCATCGCCTCGCCTGGTTAACACGAAAATTGACATTAGCAGATGCAGGATCGAGGTGTATAGCGACTGCCATTGCACTAAACCGATTAACGAGCATGGAAAGGGAGTGTGGGGTGGGTGGGGTGGAGCGGGAAAAAGGGACAGGGCTGACGGGGACAGCCAGTTGGAGAAGTTTTTTAATGTTTACCGAGCGTTGCTTTTGTTCTAATTCGACATTTGCATTCAGCTGGTTAACAGCCTGTACCACCAGCTTCAAGAACACCTCAAAAACGGTGTCATGTGGGTCCCGCTTAGAAAGCAACTCCAGATCGCCATCTTCAAAGAAACCCATGGGAGCTGAAAGTTCATTCAGGAGATTGGAAAAGTTGCGAGATCGGAAAATCTCTTGGAGAGACTTGAACATGGCAATCCCATCATCGAGACGCCAATCCCATTGGTTCCACAGAAGAAAACACCTAGAGACAACGTACGATACATAATCATCTCGTTTCTTGAGCGCGCGTTGTGGGAGATGACGTTCCTTTTCGGGATTAGCAGTCAATGTAATCTTCTTAAGAGCAACAGCTACGAGATCCCAAGCCGCTGGCAGCCGGGAAACAGATGTTGACAACCCATGCGCGGAGAACTGCGAGAGGGCGCAAAGACTGAAAATTGTGCGCCACATTTCTTCGCTTGCTTCTGCACCGGTGGGCGAAAATTCGGGGTACAGGTCGAAAAGTAAACGCCAGAGCGGGTGACCAGGTGCTGCTTTCGGAAACAGTTCGAGACATGGAAGTAGGTGTACGAGACATATCCACAACTCGGCGGCTCGACTGGGTAGTGATGCATCATCTACATCGCCTTCCGTTTCACGAAAAATAGCGAAGGCCGTCTGGAAGTCGACAGTCAACAAACGTTGCATGAGTTGTTTTGCTGCTCGAATGAGGTATCCATTCTCTACCAAGCACTGCCTGTACTTGACACCATTCGCTAGGCGGGCAGAGAGTTCCACGACGAACCAAAGGACGGTCAATGTAAAGATATTCGCCTCTAGTGAATCCAGGACAAGTAACAGCCCATCCAGGTACTCTCGTAGCGCCGCCTCCAGGGCAATAAATTCTTGGTCTTCCGCATGAACTGCGAGCCACGAAAGAAGCCGATTTGAAGCATGCATCACGGTGTTCCACTCCTTCATCATATCCACGTCGTCACTCTGGTATTCACGAAGTGCACTGACTAGGCGATCAGACAGTGGACCAAACAATGCACCAAAGACCGCAGCGGACGTAGTGGGTCCAATCTCGAGTCCCTGAACATCGCAAAACACTGGTTGCATGCCCTCCAGATTCCCTGAGATGACGACGATCAACTGGTAAAGGAAGCCCTTTCCAATATACGATGAAGTTGCAAATTTGATCCCGGAAGGAAGGGGTGTGATGTCCATATCGATGACGACATGGTGGTGAAGTGGTAGTGACACCTCTTCGCGATGGAAGTAAACCGGAAGCGGGATTTCACGTAGCTGTTGTCGGGGAGATGCTTGACGAAATATGCGTGGTCGAGGGGCCGTCAGTGCACTTCTCGTAGGGTTTGTAGCGGGATGGTGAGCGGGAGAGACAGGTTTGTTCCACCTCTCTACTTCAGCTCTCCACCCCGGATCCAGTGCCTGCCTGAATGCGTCATCATCGTCCTTGATTACCAACGCGGTCCTGTTTCCGCCACTCTTGCCGTCACGATGCCTCGACGTAATACGTGTTGCATCATGATGAAGGCTGTAGATCGGTTCTTGATTAATCCTCGATTGTTTCCGTTTCTTTTTCCGTTTCTTGCGCTCCTCGATGGCGTCTTCTTCCACATGTACAGTCTGATTTCGGTGGTTTGAGTTATGTTTAATCGACGGGGTAGCGTTCGGGCTCGCATTAGCCCTTATAAAAGGCAGGAGTGTCTGATGCTGTTTCCCGTAACGTCTTGCGCCACTCGTAACAATGTTGAATCTTGGTGCCCCGCGAGACTTCCGCTTCCCTGTTGGCTGCTTAGATCTAATCTTTCGACTTTCAGAATTTTTCGTCCGACAGAGCATCCAGTCAATTAGACTTCTTTCTCGTGCGGGTCCTCTTGGAGGACGGTCGAAGAGTGACTGGTGAAGCCGTTCATCATCATTCCCGCTACTCTCCGAGCCTTCAGAAGATGATCCCACCACAGAGCTGCCACTAATGGAGATCACGTCGTCTTCGTCTCCAAACCCTAGAAAAGTGTCCTGTACCCTCCTAACCATTACCGCTGATCGCTCCTCAGAATGCAGGCCCACCACTTTCGCGCTGGCAATTTCTCTCGCGTCGTTATCCTGTGTCGCCACGGTACAGTCCTCGTCTGAGCTTTCAGGATCGCCTCGAACCTCCACGGCCCTATACACCCCCTTTCTGACCCTTGCAATTCCGGGCACTGCTGGGACTTCCTCCGCCTCGCTACCAGAAGAACTTTCTGCGATCCGAGGACGTGAAGGTTGAGAACGCGTAGTATTGGTGACCCCGAGTTGCCGTGTAATCATCGCAGCTGGCATCATACGCTTCAACACGCGGAGCCGTTTCCTGTCCTTGGAACTCATCTCGAAGACGGACGAATGACCCGACTCTGATTCCACTTCTGACGTATTTGATGGCAATACGCTGGCATCAGATGTCGTTGGTGGTCCAGAGGGAGTTGAAGGGACAGAATAAGCACCAAAATGATTGAGTGGTGAAGAATTCTGCGGGAACGGCTCTTCATGGTTGTTGTCGCTGAAGAAGTACGACTCTTCTGGCTGGAAGTACATACTGAGGTCGGGTGATTGTCCAGAGGTAGAAGCTGGAGAATGTGTGATTGCCCGAGATGCCACGGGAGATCCGAGGAATGATCTTGCGGGAGATGGAGGGCACGGTGCCACGCCGAGCTCGGAGTGCGCCCGGGGAAAGGGGTATGGATGCGACAGCTCCTGTGACGCGACGTAACTTTAGAGAAACGAGGATGTGTTTCATTAGACTTACAGTGCATGAAATTCTGGAGGGGGAACGTTCAGCGCCCCCGTGAACCGGAAAGGGCTTCGGTCTCCTCTTTGCGGATTTCTTGGTCTCCATTCCCACTTTGCGAGTCTCTGCGGCAGCTCTCCTCGCTTCAGCCCTGGCTTTTGCATTGGCTTTCTCTCGCTCCCTATGAATATTTCTTGCCAACCTGCGGATTTCATTGTCATCTTCGACACTGCTCGACAGTTCCTTCAAAGCTTCAGGCAACCAAGCCTCGGCCTGTGCTCGATCATCTGTCCCTAACTCATTGCGTCGGTCTAGACCACTCTTGTTACTCCTCCCACTACCCTCGGACTCCATATCCGCATAATCGCCATCTTGATCTTGATTTTCAGGGGGTGATTGAAATTCATCCTGTATTCCATCCTTGTCAACACCACCTGATCCAGAGCGACGTCGAGGACTTTGAAATTTAACGATAGCATCGGGATGTGCCTTTAGTTGTTGTTTGTATATCAATTTGTCGTAGGCATACGGATTCAACTGGCGTGCTTCCCGGCGACGTAACGAATAGCGACCAAACGGGTGTGGATCCCCTGGGAACTCGACTAGAGGTGAATAGTCAGGGCGAGAAATAATTGGGAGAGTCTCAGGCTGCGGTGAGCGCGGAGCCTCCCTACGTAAAGGGGAGATAATCCGGATTGGGTCCGGTGTCTGTGACGGTGTCTGTGAAAGAGGAGCAGAAGAGATGGGTGTTAAAGGTGACAAAGGTAACATGTGTAGCTCCCGACTTGCAGAATTTGAAAAGTATGTTTGGGAAGGGGTAGTAGGATGACAGGGCGATGAAAAGAGGGAATCGTGATCGGTAGAAGTAGAACGCGAGCATGATGAGGAATATGGAAACGGCAATGTCGTCAAATGCGACTCCAAGCTCTGGGGCTGAACTCGGCTGCCAGAGAGATCCTCATCTTCGCCCGCGCGCACGCGTTCTTTGGAGTACGGTGAACTTGAAATATGCTCCATAGGTTCTACCCCCAGATGCGTGCTGCTCGGCAAGGGGGTTTCAGCAGTCGCTGAGCGAGTAAAACCAGGGAAGACTGGGCCTGCATCGTGGGCTATCTTGAAGAGAACATGAATGCCGGACGGCGATTGAAGGAGCTATCACACCTTCATTCGTTTCCGCGGTGATGGATTTTCCACTTCATGGTCATTGAACCGGTCACGGCGTGTTATCAGTGTCGAAGGAGGTACAGAACGCTGATTGTGGTCGCTTTCTGTACTTTGAGGCAACGCAAGAGTGATTGTGCGAATGTCCTTCGGTGGTGTCAAAGGTGAGCCTGTCGAGTGGACGATATCTTTAGAGAAAACGAGAACATCACGCTCTTCGACATCCGACGTATCGACGACATCAGGACTTTCCATCAAAGCTGGCGCGTACTCGAGGTAGTAACAAAAGTTGGTTCGATTCAGAAAGCCGTGGCTTGGTAGATCTGAGCTCGCGTGTCACGTGTCCGCAAATCCCCACAAAATCTGTACCAACCACCAACGGGCTACGTATTTTCTTCAAAGGCGTACTGCAAGTCCCGACTCCGTAACAGTACGATCAACATACACTCGTTCGCCAACAATACGAAAAGTAATAAACCCTGGTTCGAAAATTCTGTACATTGACCCTCATGCAGGATCGTAAGCGTTTTAAACTCCAACCGGGGAAGGTACGTTCGACCATGCAGATATATGTGCGATACCTAGAGAGATAGAGAAAAGAAAAACACACAAGTAACAGGAGTGCTGTGGACATGAAATAAAGTCGATCATGAGCAGGGAATGGACAACAGCAAAAAATACAACAAAGGGTGTTAATTTCAGATGCTCAACGCCGGAGCAGAGGTAGGGGAACTATGAAATGTGCGTTGCACTGATGCGTTGCTTCGGGATTTCATGTTGGGATGGTGGTTTCGATGATGGTGTCGCTGGTGGTGATCAAAATGTTGGAGGGTGGAAGCCTGAGTCTTGCGTTTCGTCATCATCATCTCCCTGCGAGACTCTTTTCGGGTTTTGAAAGGCATTTGGTGTTGCTGCTGTTGCCGGTGGTCCGAATGGGGATCATAATTATATGGGATGTGAGTAGGTGTACGGTCGCCGTCGCCGTCGCACACGGGGAGCAACACAGGTGAAATGTTCATTCCCCGTTTACGCCGATCTTGCTTGATATCGCTCTTGTCATGCCAAAGAATGGTGTGGAGAGGGCTATTTTTCAGTACGTTTCTGTATGCTTCAGGGACAGAGGGCTCGGCCGGCTCAGAGGTCCAGCCGGGCGAGGTAGGAACCTCGGAAGTGGACAAAACCGATTCTCTGGTAAGACGGAACGCACCAACAGGCACGCGGTCCCAGCGGCTCAAACTGTGAGCAAGTCTCTGCTCGCTATCACTGTCCACAAGTTGCATTTCGGGTTCGGAGTCAAGGAATGTGGAGTCGAGAACATCGTTCAGATCGATCGGTTCACCGACACTTAAATCTAGAGCCTCAGACGAAGGCTCATCGGGATGCGGGGCCAACGAAGGATAGATCGACAGTCTTGCTGTGCGACCTCGGAGGTCCATCTAAACAGTCTCTTGTGAGACGGGGTAACGCTGGCAGACGACACACTTACGCTGCTAAAGCTTCCAGCGCTGCTGGAGAACCTTCTTCGCCTGTGGCCGACACGAGGGTATGGAGATGGCACGTCCTTATTCGCGCCAGTAAGGACGGCAGTCTTCTGTGGTGAGTTGCTTTCCAGACTAAACTCGCCCATGGTAGGAATGCTAACTCTGGCAATAGGGAGGGGACTTTCTCTGATGCCACCCCCCTCGCTATCAGGTTGCGTTTGCTCCGTACTCTCCCAGAAAACTTTGCCGGCAAGAATATCAGCAGGACGGGGCGATTCCGGCATGGACAACGACCAATGACGCCTGGATAACGGAGCGGGAGAGACGTTGGGGCTAACAGTTGACATGGGGTTGATGGATGAGACACTCGTCGGCCACTGAAAAAGTTTCATCGCCCGCGAGGAAGGAAGCCCCCGCTCATCGACGAGCTCCTCCTCAGTAGTCTCGCCATCACTTGCACCAAACTCCGAGTCACCATCATCGTCTTCTGCGCCACTACTACTGCGCATTTCAATATCTGAAAGGCTGTCTGATGCACATAATTGAGCCGCGTTTGCCTCAAACGCGAGATCGAGGACTCCACGACCGTCGTTTGGGCCATTTGTGAACACAACCTGCCCATCCCAGGTCTCCTTGACCTCCAAGTCTACACTCCGCAAGCTGTCGACGCTGTCCGCCAAAGGGTCGGTAGCAGAATTTTGGAGATGGCTACCATCAGAATCAGAGGTGCCATCGTCCGACGACGCGTCTGTCAGATTCGCAAAGAATAGATCGGCATCGAAACTTGACTCTTCGTCATCCGACCACCCAGTGGCAAGGCCCGTGTACGCCCGCGAAGCCTGATCATCCGCATCATCATCTTCCTCGTCGTCATCTTCCATTTCCTCATCTTCGTCCTCGTCCTCCTCTGTGGTATCGTTGGTGTCACCCTCCATGTCCACATCGCTGAGACCAACACTTTTCTTTCGAGGACGTATCACCCAACTGTTGTTTGGGTCCCTGTGTTTGGGAACATCATCTCCTAACAGTTCGCGACGAACACGGGCCTTATCATGACGTTTTTGTTGTGCAACGATGTAGTTTTCCTCCTCTGCTGCAAGCGAGAGGTCGGAACCGAAACCTGACGCGTCGGAGTCAGAGTCAGAGGAATCGGAGGCCTCCGATGTTAACTCGTCAGCCGAAACAAAGGTAGGGAGGTGTCTCGAGGACCCAACGTCGCTTAACTGAAGGTCAGAATCGGTAGGGTCGCGGAGGGCCAGCTTCTTCTTTGTGGGGGCTGATCTCCCTGCGATCGTGTCTTTGGCTGGGAGTTTTGATGACTGCCTTGAGGCAACTAAATCTGACTTTGAGCTTCTGGCTTGTAAGCGTGTAGCCCGCGATGATATAGATTGTGATTGTGGCAACGTGGTGACCTCGTTGCCAAAAGTTTGCAGGTTTGGGCCCCCATTTGCAGTGCCATCGCGCACCATCGCGACTGGCTTGGGGGGAAGACCCTTGCGACTGGGTCCAACGACAATTGATGCGTTGTGCTGACCACGGCCAGCGGTGGAAGAAGTATTG
Organism: Xerocomus spinulosus; assembly: GCA_038094075.1. Taxonomy (NCBI): domain Eukaryota; kingdom Fungi; phylum Basidiomycota; class Agaricomycetes; order Boletales; family Boletaceae; genus Xerocomus; species Xerocomus spinulosus. The sequence continues at coordinate 35,884 of JBBPTN010000061.1, read as the reverse complement.
GAGCGATGGGGTAATACAGAGCTGTTCGCGGTAACTCCGCTGGATGGTGAAGCACCATCCGTACGAGACTTCTTTTGTGCGCGCCCCAGAGTGCGCGCTTTGTTTTGAATCCTGGGTGGAACGGTAAGCTTGATTTTGAGAGGGAGTGTTGCGGGAGGGTGCGCAGCAGAGTGCGCTGATGCGCTCTGTGTGGTTACAAAGCGTGCATTTCCGTGGCTCACGGTTGGAAGGAGTGGCCTGTTGTTGCAGGTGCAATCGCCATCGCACACGGGGCATATGTCGTTGTCTTCGTCGTCGTCTAGCGAGAGAGGATTTACGGCGACGGCGACAGTACGATTGGGGGAACGAGGCATTGCTGAAGAAAGATTTTTTGAGTAACCTGGGGTACAAGGTGAGTACGCGAGCGTACGTAGAAAGGACAGGGGAAGACGTCAAAGAGGATTTATGAGACTGAGCGGGAAAGGATGACACGATGCGTGCTATCATATTACATGTAAAAAAAATCAGTGACACGGGGTATGTGCGATGGGGGCTGTCGCGTGACAGATAAAAATCCTGATGGCGTTGGAGAGGAAGAAACAAAGCCTTTCCAAAATAAGCTGGCACGAAAAAATTGCACACACCTGTAACACGATTTCTGAGCATTTTTTGATGGGAAGAAACATGGAGATGGTGTCGAATCCAGATTGAAACGTGTCTAGTTTGCAGGTAATAGTTAACAGTGGCTATAGGCCACTCGGTCGTCTGTCGCTGGGACGGTGATGGTCAAGGAAAGAAGAAATCTTGCCGCGCATTTTCGCACATCTAGTAAGAATTATGTAAACACGCAGGGCTTCGAAGGCGAAATGAGTCCTCCACATGTCTCTTCTACCACAGCATCATGGAGCGTGAGTTTCCGTCTCAGTTGTTATGTTGAACAATTCATGACTCAGGTCTCTTGCAGGTCTCTCTCTTGCACAGCAGATCGCCCAGCTCGAGGACGTTGCCCCAGCAGGCGAGTGAATCGTCCACCTTTTCTCCTCCCAGCTGATCCCATCCAGACGTTGACCCCGAGGACGTCGAGGTCACGGGTACAGGACCTGATCTGGATCTTGATACCGTCCCAGATAACAGTGCTGCACGGGCACACTATTTTGATGTAGGGTATGTGTGGCTCCCGCACGTGGATCACGAGCTGAGTTCTCTGGATCAGTCCTTCGTCCTTGCGCACACTCCATGAGAGTCTCTCAGATCCAAAATATGACGGTACGAAAACATCGAGAAAGCTGATGCTCGACGGTACAGACAGCAGCAAGAGTGACTCTGCTGGTGACAGTGCAGAATCGGCCAGCGAGGAGTTGCACCTCGAGACAAATCATAATTCCGAAAATGAGGACGGGTCGGAATGTAGGGTGGTCCCGCTCTCCACCGACGCGCCAATAGAGGGTTCCAACGCACCCAAACACGACCGTGACTTATCTGGTCTCCGTAAAGTCCGAGAAGAAGACCGTAAAAAGGGCAAGGCTATTTCGAGACAGATTGCGAGTCCATTCGTCTGGCCTGGTGTCTTTGGTTTACATCTTGCGTCCAGGCCCTCTGGGACTCACTTCTAGATGCCCGCATTCGCCTACAAAAATCAATCACGGCTGGGAACTGCCTTCCTCCTGCAAGTGGTCATCAATCTCCCTATTTCATATCGCCTCTCACGAATAAACAGCCTCCGCAGTACATTGCTGATCAGCAAGTGCACGTTCATCTCCTGAACATGCTAGACGAAGCACGGTTGCTCTCAAACGAGATACTTGATTTTCAAGAGGTATGATGCGTCCCATAGTGATGACTCCCACTTAATGAGGTTTAGCGTCTGCTCTCGGAGAACGAATCTATCGAGACCCCCCTGCGCAAGCGTCCAAGGATCGAGACGGATCATTCTGTTGCTGGCTATGCTGAAGAATTATGCCAAGGTAGTTGTGCGGTGTCGGAACTCGAGTGCACGTTCGTACCCGCGCGTTACTACGAGCGATGAGAGTCTAACACTCGCGTCAGTTACCACTCCCACCTTGTACAATCCCTGAACAAATGGTCGTCCAAGATCCAAGCCGTCGCGCCGTCGGTTCTCCTTCCAGCCCGTCGTAACGCATTTTCAAGGACCACTCAAGACATTAAATCGGCACCACAGCTGATCGACGAGACACTTGCAGACCATCGTAAAGTAATTGCACGGACGAGGATTTACCGCGGCAAAGGCAGCAGACTGGGGGTCAGCACATCGGACGAAGATGGGGGTCGCGAGAAAGAAGACGCTGAGGTGTTTGACGATACTGATTTCTATCATCAGCTCCTGCGTGATATTATCGACGCGAGAGGGAGCGGAACGGGTGGCAATGATGATTGGGCGACAGTACAAAAAGAGAAAAGGGCAAAAAAGAAGGTGGATACAAAAGCCAGCAAGGGACGGAAGCTTCGGTCGGTAACATGATGTTGGAGATATTTCTTGGCTGACCCGGTTGTCAGGTATGAGGCTCACGAAAAGATACAGAATTTCATGGTACCAGTGCCAATGCAGGGAGGCTGGCACGAGGAACAGATTGATGAATTGTTCGCGTCGCTGCTAGGCAAGGGCTTTGAGGGTGCGATGGAGGAGGAGGACACGGCGTTGCGGCAGGACGGCTTCCGGGTATTTGGATGAGCGATGTACATAGAACCAAATATGGGAATGCAGCGTACGCAGCAATATTCACCGATGGTATCCGAGCATTACCCCCACGTCGTTGTACGAACACATCGTTGTACTACGCGACTCGCAGCCTGATAGCTCACCGGCGCCTCTGCTGGGCACAGTCACAGATGGACACCTTTGAGGACGACAACCCTTTTGAGAACGACATCGAGCGAGTCCCCTCAGAGACATCCTCGACCTCCAAGATAAACATATCCGCCCCATCTTCCCCCCCACCCAACTCGGCTCGCCTCTTGTCCCCGAGCAAACTATTTTCCTCCCCTGGAACTCAACGGCAAGCCCAGCAAACCCACAAGAGCGATTTTTGTTGTTACAGAGACCAGTGGCTGCACTCTGGTGAGGACGTAGAGATTCTGGTGTGTCTACTTTGCATCTGTCCAACACCGTCCCCTGATTAGCATGCGTGACAAGATAACCGATGCGCAAAAGACGACCCTACACTCTAATACACCCTACATCACGTACGTGATCCATGCCGGGGTGAGCACCTAGCCATAGCAGCGTTCACCTTGCGTCTGACGTCGACTCACACGTAACAGACTGCGGAAGCCAGGCATCGCTATTCAGAATTCGAGTCCCTACGACTCAGCCTCGTGAAGCTGTATCCAACTCTCATTATTCCCCCAATCCCTTCTAAGCAAACCATCGGAGATTACGCCACTAAACAGGCAAAGGCAAAGGAGGACGCAGTGATGATTGCCCGACGAAAACGCATGCTACAAACCTTTTTAAATCGCGTTGCTCGCCACCCCATCTTGTCCAACGAACACGTATTTCACCGATTTTTGGAAGGCGAGGTTTCATGGGTGGGCCGTGCTTATTTTGTCCCGGACGATCCTTGACTACGTTGCAGACCGAAGTTCTCAATTCCCCACCCCTGTCGCTGCTCCCAAAGAATATCCTAAAGGCACCTTCACACAATCCCACAGATCCGCAAGCATCCCCTGCTTATGCCGTACTTCCAAACCCGACTGCAACACATCCATTGCGAAACCCAGACCAACGCTTCATTGATTCAGAGGTGTTTACTAACAAGTTTGCAAACCATCTCAGTGGTCCGATGGAAAAAGTTACCCGTCGGACACTAAAGCGATGGTCAGGTATGACGTCTGTTTGCAAGCGCGTAAAGTCCACTCAGCAATATACCCATTTATGATGTAGAGACAGCGCAGGACTATTCAGAGCTTGGTGCCGCATTGAACGGTTTCAGCCTTAATGAAAGCGGCGCTCTCGCCACGGCAATGGAGAAGACAGGCCAGGCTGTCGACGCATCATACATGTCCACAACAAGACTGGTGTGTGCATTTCATCTTGTCCCACCTTTCGCACATTTTACTCACCGATGTCATTAAAGTTGCAAGAGCTCGAGCAGAACTTCTCCGAACCCTTGCACGAGTACACGCAGTTCGCCACCATCATCAAAAAGCTCCTTGCGTATCGGCACCAGAAACATGTGCAATATGAGATGACGCAAGATGCTCTAGAGGGGAAGCGTGAAATGTTGGAAGAGTACGAGAAGAGCGAGAGAGAGGCAAAGCGGCTTGAGGAGGCACTTGCCCGTGGTCGTGCCAATGGTCCGACTCAGCCACCATCAGAGGGACAATCAAGTGAAACCCCTGACGATGCCTCATCGGTATACATCCCACCGCATCCTGGCCCTAGTCCCTACAAGAGGCGTGCTCCAGGGATGGGTCTCTTGAATGCACTTAGCTATACATTGCACGGCATGATGGATGTTGACCCCGAGACGGCGAGGCGTAATGGTATTGGCAAAACCCGTGAAACCATTTCGCAGGTAAGTTTCATCGACTGACAGTAGTCCCTTTCTAACGGCGTTACTGTGGCTCGAAGCTTGAGGACGCTCTTCATTTGACGGCGCAGGACTTGAAGTACTCTAGCTCAACAATTCAAGCGGATCTTGATCGTTTCCAACGTCAGAAGGTTGCGGACCTCAGGGAGATGACCATCAATATGGCCAGGAGTCACAGAGACTGGTGCAAGAAGGTAGGACCCTATGGTCTTCGGATAGGCTGCTCCAATCTCAGTCATGTTGCCCCAGAACCTTGAGGCATGGCAGGCTGCGAAGAAAGAAATAGAGAAGATTCCGGAACACCCCAATTCCACACCCTCGTCGCAGCATACACAAGCTGCAAGTCCCTCAAACCTTCGAAGAGACTCTGGCGCCACCATCAATGGACGGTGAGGATGTGGGTACGATCTCGCTGTAGGTCTCGAAACACGTGCGGGGTTGTTGTTGCTTTTTTTCTCTCTCTTTTCCTGGATCCTACTTCTGTGCCAATCAGTTTTTGGTGCTATGGTGACTTGGTTATACCGCGATCCGATCATGTCCTACTTATCTTTCTGATATGCAGCACTGTTGGGGAAGAGTAGTACGCAAGCACAAGGTATTTGTACGATCAATGGCAAATACATGGTGAAGAGTAAGACAAAGAACCACATTGCCCGCTAGAGTCGGCCATCGAGATCGGTTGCACTTAAGCTTCAGCGGGGATACTGCACAGGATGGCTGCCACAACGCAATTTAAATGTGTGTAGGGACAACTTGCTGTGTGTCGCCCAATCACAAGTCATGTTTCCTCTTTGATAACGTTATTGGTACGCTGTGGCTTGATAGCGCCGCGATAACGTAGTCATACACCTCCTACCACGAGTCAACCACTGATTGCATGCCTCACTTTTGTCATGGAACACCGTCAGCTGAGAGCACGGTAACGAACCAAGTGGTAACTGATATTGATCTTATCGTGTCGGCCGAAGCTGAACTGTGCTACTTTCGCTCCCACAAACCTGCGTGCCTAGTGCCTCGTGCTAATAAACATACACGTTGAAAGTGTGGAAGCGTCTAAAAAACCTTGAGCCTCATGGAATGTATCCACTTTGATCGATCGTTACTATCATGCACTACTACGCCGCTGCACTGCCTCATTTCAAGCTCCATCATGGAAAAATTTAATGCGATCACGCGCCAAAAGCACCACTCGTTCTATCGATCCATTCCATGCTCGGGGACAATGTACCAAGGCTCCGCAGGTCCCACGTCTTGATCCTCGGCGCCGAGTGTACACTCTCTTTGACTGGCAATATGGTTGGACGTGTTCCTGACCCACATTGACATAGTATGAAGGGTCTGACAGCTTCCAGTAACTTTGCGGCAGTCAAACCTAATTTTACCCCAGAGCACCTAGTCCAGCACATAACGTGAACTATAACAAAATGCATCTACTCTAATCATGTACCGACCAATGGCATGACAAGTACGAGGAAGCGATACTTAAAACTATCACATTCGAACCGAGCGTCATAGAAGGCATGCCAAATGCGGCCGGATATTAAAATAGTTTAATAGTCGAACTGAGTGCAATATATAGACGAGTCTTCCACTTTTTGACTCGATACCATGCAGATTGTGTGACGTGGGCCATGACAATTCTGAATGCAAGATAAAGATTTGCGTATGAATGCTGTCGTTGCGGATATCTTTCGGTCTGACGGTTCTTATGCAGATGGGGTGGTCATTAATATCGTGGTCGAGGAGGCAGTCGAGGTTGATGCCGCACTCGAGGTTGAGTTCGTACGGACTGTAGATTGACTCGCAGGTTCACCTTCCACTGGCTTACGCCGGCGCTTGTGCTGGCCACGACGGGACTCGGTTGGGTACTCACACTTGATCCGACGGCGTGCACATTGACTAACGGTAACGTCAGCACTCACTTTCCCAGCGGAACACACGGACGCTCTTACTTGCAGGTTTGGTCAGGGCTATGGGCAGGGGGTCTCCCACACGCGATTTTCCGCTCTCGGCAGAATAGACATGCTAATGCCTGCTTCTTCTGTTCGCCAGGCTTCTTCTGTCCCTTCATAACTTGATCGTCAGGGATAGACCACGTTGTTGGCACTGACAGAATAGTGCTTTCTTGCCGAACAAGCTCCTCGCTTGCGCGGTGAACCCTTTTATTGCTCGTGTATTTCGGCACTGGGACCACACAACGTTCCTCTTGACGCGAGCGTGGTTCATGTTCACGAGCGTGGGATTCAGTATTCAAAGGCGTGGGAGCGTCACCAGGTTGAGATGTTTTGGCAGAGGATGAAGATACACCCTGAGATGGCACTATCATATGCGGCTGAGGAAGACGACATGCGTCATTGGCCGCAGGCAGTGATGGATGGGCGCTGTCATCTTTTTCCTGAGATTTAGAAACGTGATATCAAATCAAAGTTGTGTAACTTAAGATTGGCGCCGGACAAACCTTAACATGGTAAGCGCCGTCGTCTAATGACTCCCTGGAACGCTTCCTTGACGGAGGACTGGATGGATGTGGCAGGGACGACCGATAGTCCAGAGTGCTTGCTCGTCTCAGGGGAGAGTGCCCGTCGCTGAAGATGGAAGAGGCTTGCGCGAGAAAATTGTCGCTTGCACGTGCGATGCTTGAGCGATGATCCTGGAGCTGGGCGCGTCCCGAGCCATGGGTGTACTGTTGGGCGAGATGGAATATGTAAGAGGGATCGTGGGCGGTGGTGAGGTGTGGAGGCTCCTCAAAGTCACCGTGTTGGTAGGCAGCGTAGGTGGTCTGTTCTGCGTGTTAAAAGACGGCATCGGTGACGGGAAAGACATACCTGAGGATATGGCTCGGTAGCTAATGGGGGAACGTGGTAGAGCGGGAATGAATATGGCATGCAGCTATCGGGCCTTGCAGCTGACGCGTCAGACCAGTGATAGATGCCATCCACGCCCTGGCACATGTACAAATTTTCGGGTGGATAGGGTTCCGACGCGGGGACGGTGGTGGAGACGAGGGGGGTGAAGGTGTCATAGTACTGCTCGTAACCGTCAGACGGGTATTGCTGGTCAAGAGAGAGCTCGCTAGGCGGCGTCATGATGTCGATGGTCGGCACACGATGAAACGAATGGTGTTTCACTGCAAGGAGTAAAGGAGCGGTTGGTAGCAGGGCTTTGGCGACGGCGTGCTACACGATGTAGTCTACTCTGTGCGGCCGAATCTTTTAAAAAGGTGCGCTGAGCGCAACGAGGACAAGAACTTCCTCCCCAAAATAGATCAGCATCTCACGCATCTCCTCCAAAGTTTCTTTAGAACTCCAATCTGGCTACGTCAATCATCATACTACCTCCAAGGGCTCGCTAGTGAGGGTTCTGTGACTTGGTCGTCATGACCGCAATCGAGCAGTGATATAGAAAACGTCATAATTCAAAATGCCAAAATGGAATTGCTTGTTATCTGGTGGCGTCGAGTTCGTTTGCCAAACGAGTGTTCTATGCTGCGCAGAACCATACGGCGCACACAGTCAAGACCAAGTTGCATGGGTCAAGGGCTGGCCATCCACAGCCATCGCAGGAGAGCATGCTCGAGTCAGTCTTGGCACTTTTGCAGCCCCATTTCGCAATTCGCAATTCCGCATGCACACCCACCGAAAGCATCGGTGCTTCATGCTTGGCTCGACGCTAAAATGACTGCAGACGGTAAGTTTGGCACATTCCAGAAAATATGCAACGTGTGACTCATCAAAGACGGCAGGACCTAACCCGTCCCACGATTTAACATGCACCACCCACCTGCAATTCCTATGTACGGCTCGAATCCTATTCTCGAGGTCTGCCGCACCGCAGAGCATAACGGAAACGAACCGCTGTGAACAGAATGGTCTTGAGGAAATTTCCGCCAAGTCATAGGGGAGCCAACGTGCGTACGTGTCCGCAACCGCAATTTCTTTACGTAGAATGCGAAGAAGCTCAATGACATCCAGAGCATCCAGCAGGAGGTGCTGCCTACCGTCCCCTCATTATGTGCAAGCGTAGCATCACGCTGATGTCGTTGCTTCTGCTCCTCGTTGGTACCAGGCAGGAGGAAATGTGGTCGTGGTTGGCTGCGAAGACAAGCAGAGATCGAGGCGATGGCCGTCATGCCACCTTGCAGGCCGAGTGAAGGGAGTTGGCCGCAGGTGCTAAGCGAGGTCCATGCGTCAAAGTGGGGAATTTGCAACGCCAGTGAGGAGGGGAACAAAGTCGTACAGGGCGCACTGATGTTCGAGAGAAAGAGACGACTTTCAAGGTCCATGCACAGACCTGGTGGTGATGTTCCCAAAGCCATCGGTGGAGCTCCCCAGTGGTATGGAGCCACTGCACATGGACTCGTGGCACCGTTGGTGGATGGAATCATCGGTTACCATATTGATGGCAGGTTGTCCTGACGCAGCTACCACAGTGACTTTCAATCAGGCAAGGTTCGATATGAATGGACGACACCTGTACGGAGGTGGCTGCAGCGGGAGACGGGAATCCAAGTCTCGTACCAAGTTCTCTTGCGGGGAGATGAGGCACGAGGCATTACAACCAAGTTATGAAACCTTATCCAGTTCAGTAATTAAATCTGATTCGCTCTGACGCCGAGATGAGGCTCAGCGTTGGACGTTCAACACTGTTGGTATCGCTGTGGGCTGCTGGAGGGTGAATATTAAATCTCGATCCAACAGAATGGTGCTCACCAAGTGTTTGTAGGACGATCGAGGCGGGTTAGTGAGTGCGGCACAAGTGCCAGTCACGGTCTAGATCTGCTACCACGTTCCCGGGACATCGCTCGTGCCCCGCGAGCCCCAGACATGGTCAATGAGCAAGCTATGGCAGCGAAGGCTAGTGAGTGAGTGAGTACGCTCCAACCGACATATGACTACCGACACTGACATGCGGTGTTGGTCGTTAGTCATATCAGCTACTGCTCAGGATTTCGAATCTGGCGCCGCGCTCCGCAGCACCTAGCGCATCCAAGGCGGCCGCCTTACTTTCATCAACTCGCTACGCTGATGATACCCCCATGGATGTCCGTGGTCTCGTCCGTTGGCATGGCTGTCGGCCCTCCTCTTGTGTACGCAGACCAAGCGGTGTCCATTGTCAGGAAAAAGTAAGTTCTCAAGTGTTTTGCATAGGAATACGAGTTCTTCATGTCCGCCTGTCTTTCACTCATCAGGGACTCGACAGGTTTCTCTCATGACGTCTGTGCAATTCTGTGAGCCTGCTAGGAAAGCCAGTCAACCATTCGAACAACCCGCTAATATCTCCTACCACCAGCTTGATTGCCAACATCATTCGGTGTTTTTTCTGGTTGGGTGCTCGATTCGAGTTCGCCTTGCTGCTTCAGTCAATTCTTATGATCATCTCGCAGGTACGCCCAAATGAGCCTATGCATAATGAGATCGTGTGACCTTGACGGTACCAACTGACAGCTTGCGTTACTGTTCATTTGCCTTCGCTATCGCCCGGAAACGAATTCAGGGAACTACACACCATCCCCACGACCGTTCTCTTTCTGGCAATGGTCGTCATATATGCAATACGTCGAGTGTCTTTCCGGAATCATGTAAGGAGCCTTTACATGCTTCTCATCTTCGATACTTGAGCTTTGTTTAGACTCTTCTCGGCGATAATCTTCTTAATATTCGAGAGGTCCGAACTTTATATTTCACTGCTAGGGTTCGTCGCCCTCGGTTTAGAGAGCACATTAGCTCTGCCACAACTCATAAGGTTCGTGTGTTTGCTTGTGGGCTGGTGACAAGGCCTCATGGATGCTATACAACTAGCAATTACAAGCACAAGTCACTCTATGGCTTCCGCGCCTCCACAATGATCGGCTGGATGGGCGGTGATGCTTTCAAGTAGGGCTATTCAGTGAACCTGCGGCTTAATATCTGTTGATATCGTTGATACAGGACAGCGTACTTCTTCCTAAAAGGGTCTTCATTGCAATTCAAGGCCTGTGCGATTTTCCAACTCTCTGTAGATGCAGGTATGTCCTGACATTGACATGCGTCCCGTACACATCGTTTACCAGTGGCTGCCACAAACAGCGATCATGGCGCAACGTTTATATTATGGCAATTCACCCCCGTCACACACACTGTTGCAAGGGGAGGATTTAGAGGACGCGCTAGCCCTTGCTGAGCGGTAGAAATATCCTAGTGTTTTATCCTAATGTCCTGCTAATAGAGGCGTGAGACAAACAGTAGTAAACTTTTACTGCCCTTACTGGGTTGAGTTGCTCACTCTACCAACCCCTTCGACCAATTTTCCTTCTCGTCGCTGTGCACGGCTGTCGACGACACCTTGATCATGGCTGACATCTCGAAACCCATCTCATTCTGCGAGCATCTGCAGCTCTCTAGTTTGGGCGTTCAGCCAGCTTCCATTTCATTCCTGGTACGCGTAGTCACCTTTGGTCCATAATGACATACTCAAGTTTCCCCTGTTTCTTGCCTTTGGTTTCTTAGGTGAGTGCATGGCGGCTCTGTATGGCTCGCAACTATATGACTGGGCCTTCCGTAGACGTTGACCTTGGAGTCCGACCACTTCATTTGCGTAAGGGAAAAGGTCAACGAACAGAATCAAGTTGTCATAATTGACCTTGCCGATGCGAACAATGTTCTTCGGAGACCAATCAGCGCCGATTCCGCAATCATGCATCCCTCTAAGAAAATTCTGGCATTAAAGGGTCGGTCTTGGTGCTGTGCGGCTTCGTGACTCTGACAGCTTGCCCTGCAGCTGGCCGGACTTTGCAGATATTCAATATTGAAACCAAGCAAAAAGTCAAGTCTCACGCCAACAACGAAGATATCGTGTTCTGGAAATGGGTGTCCGAGACGACCATAGGAATGGTCACTGAGACCTCAGTGTATCATTGGTCAATTGCGGATCAGACATCCCCCCCGCAGAAGGTTTTCGACCGGCATCCAACGCTTGCGGGAGCGCAGATCATTAACTACCGTGCAACTTCCGACGAAAAGTGGCTAGTACTAATTGGTATCTCCAGCAGCTCGACGAACCCTTCCGCATTCAAGGTTAAAGGCGCGATGCAGCTGTACAGCCGGGAGCGAGGAGTCAGCCAACCAATCGAAGGACATGCCGCTTCATTTGCGGAGATAAAACTCGATGGTCACCAGTCTATGACGAAGCTGTTCACTTTTGCGGTCCGGACTGCCACTGGTGCAAAGGTACGCGACGGGTACTGTGGGATTTAGGTATTTGCTTATGAGTTGTCGTGTAGCTTCATGTGGTGGAGATTGACCACGCTGCACCGGATCCGCCTTTCGCGAAAAAGGCAGTTGATGTTTATTTCCCTCCCGAAGCTACCAATGACTTCCCCGTAGCCATACAGGTTTCCAGAAAGCATGGTATCATCTTCCTGGTCACCAAATATGGCTTCATCCACCTGTACGACCTGGAGACCGGTGCATGTGTTTATATGAATCGTATATCCGGAGAGACGATCTTTGTCACGGCAGAACATGAGGCTACTCACGGGATCATCGGTGTAAACAAGAAAGGCCAAGTCTTATCTGTCAGTGTCGATGAGCAGACGATCGTCCCTTACATCCTCAGTACGCTCAACAATACCGAACTCGCATTCAAGCTCGCTAGTCGTGCCAATTTACCGGGTGCGGATGATCTTTATGTGAAACAGTATCAACAATTATTTTCCTCTGGTCAATACAGCGAAGCAGCGAAGATCGCTGCTAATTCTCCTCGTGTATGTTCACCTTGAATTATGGATGACAACTGCCAAACTAATTTGGACAACCAGGGGATACTTCGTACGGCCCAGGTGATCGAGTCTTTCAAGCAAGCTCCCGCTCCCCCAGGAGGCTTGTCACCTATTCTCCAATACTTCGGTATTTTGTTGGAGAAAGGCGAACTCAATCATTTCGAGTCACTCGAGCTCGCTCGTCCCGTATTACAGCAAGGTCGCAAGCAGCTCCTCGAGAAGTGGTTGAAGGAGAATAAGGCAGGTTTCATTTCCCGAGATACAACTGTTCCTAACATTTGGCGCCAGCTTTCTTGTAGTGAGGAACTTGGAGATATCGTCCGGTTGCATGATATGACCTTGGCTTTGAGTGTGTACCTCAGAGCGAATGTCCCTAACAAGGTCATTGCCTGTTTTGCCGAAACGGGTCAGACGGACAAGATTGTTCTCTACTCGAAGAAGGTTGGATACAGCCCGGACTATGTTGCCCTTCTGCAACACATCATGAGGACAAACCCTGACAAGGGTGCTGAGTTTGCCACACAACTCGTCAATGATGAGGCTGGCCCGTTGGTCGATGTTGAGCGCGTAAGTAAAGATTGTAACGATTCAGAACAGGATCCGACGCATATACTCCAGGTCGTGGACATCTTTATGTCTCAAAACATGATACAGCCAGCAACATCTTTCTTATTAGACGCTTTGAAGGAAAATCGACCTGAGCAGGGCCATCTCCAGACACGTCTTCTCGAAATGAATCTTGTGCATGCTCCACAGGTTGCAGATGCTATCCTCGGTAATGAAATGTTTACGTATTACGACCGTCCTAGGATTGCCAACCTTTGCGAGAAGGCTGGTCTTTTGCAAAGAGTATGTGTTGCTTCATTGTGTAAGATTCACTCGGTGCTAACGTCAACAGGCTCTTGAACACTACGAGGACTTAGCGGACATCAAACGCGCAATTGTGCATACTGGTGGTCTTCAGCCTGAATGGCTAGTCAATTACTTCAGCCGACTCACAACTGAGCAGTCGATGGCATGCATGCAAGAAATGCTTCGAGTAAATATCCGCCAGAATCTCCAGGTTGTCATTCAGATTGCCACCAAATATTCTGATATTCTGGGTCCAGTGAAGTTGATCGAGATGTTCGAATCCTTCAAGACATTTGAGGGTGGGCGTTTTCCACGGATATCTTATTGCCGAGTTGACTTTGGTCCAAGGTCTCTACTATTACCTCGGATCTATTGTTAACCTCAGTGAGGATTCCGAAGTCCACTTCAAATATATCCAAGCTGCGACTCGAACCGGCCAGATTCGTGAAGTGGAGCGTATTTGTCGAGAGAGCAACTACTACAACCCGGAGAAAGTCAAGAATTTCTTGAAGGAGGCGAAACTCCAAGATCAGCTCCCTCTCATCATCGTTTGCGACCGCTTTGACTTTGTCCACGACCTGGTTCTTTATCTCTATCAGAATGGTCTCACGAAATTTATCGAGGTTTATGTACAGCGAGTTAACTCGGTTAGAACTCCCCAGGTTGTTGGCGGGTTGCTCGATGTCGACTGCGATGAGACAACTATCAAAGGCCTTCTAGCTTCTGTGACAGGCAATTTCCCCATTGATGAACTTGTTCATGAGGTCGAGCAACGGAACAGACTCAAGTTGATCCTTCCCTGGCTAGAAGCTCGTGTACAATCTGGTTCTCAAGATCCTGCTGTGTTCAATGCGATGGCCAAGATTTTGATCGACAGCAATAACAATCCCGAAGCATTCTTGAAGGAGAATAATGTGCGTTCTCCAACGCGGCGTGCGATCCTTTTCCCTGAATGAATGTTATAGCTGTACGAGCCCCTTGTCGTTGGTAAATTCTGTGAAGCTCGAGACCCCTACTTGGCATACATAGCCTACGCCAAGGGCTTCTGTGATGACGAGCTGATCGCGATCACAAACGAGAACTCCATGTTCAAACAGCAGGCGCGCTACCTCGTGAAACGTCGTCAGCCGGAGCTGTGGGCGCAGGTTCTTGTACATGACAACGTGCATCGCAGAGCACTCATTGATCAGGTAAGGTCGAGCTTCTTCATGACCGACACACACTAATATAGTTGATTTGTAGATCGTTGCGACTGCCCTACCCGAGTGCACAGACCCTGATGATGTTTCGATTACTGTCAAAGCCTTCCTTTCCGCCGATCTTCCTATTGAATTGATCGAGCTTTTGGAGAAGATTATTATTGAAGCATCACCATTTAGCGACAACCGCAACCTTCAGAACCTTTTGCTCTTGACAGCAATTCGCGCGGATAAAGGCAAGGTCGTGGGTTATATTAACAAGCTCCAGAATTATGATGTTGGCGAAATCGCGAAGATTGCTACCGATCATGGGCTGTATGAGGAAGCATTGACAATATACAAGAAATATGAACAGCACGCCATGGCAATCAACGTGCTAGTTGAACACATCGTGTCCATCGATCGTGGGCTGGATTTCGCTAATAAAGTCAACAAGCCTGAAGTATGGAGCCGCCTCGCCAAGGCTCAGCTTGACGGTCTTCGTATCAAAGACGCTATTGGTATGCGCAGTGCGAGAACCCGTAAGAGGGAAGGCTGATTGCTCTTTAGATTCCTACATCAAGGCCGAGGACCCTTCCAACTTTGCGGAAGTTATTGAGATATCGAACCACGCAGGCAAGCACGATGACCTGGTCCGCTTCCTCCAGATGGCCCGCAAGCATCTTCGTGAACCACAAATTGACACGGAGTTGGCTTATGCTTATGCCAAGACCGATCGTCTACATGACATGGAGGACTTCTTGGCTATGACAAATGTGGCAGACATTCTGGTAGTCGGGGAGAAATGTTTCGAGGACGAACTCTACCAAGCCGCCAAGCTACTGTTCACGAGTATTTCGAACTGGGCTCGCTTGGCTACCACTCTTATCTACTTGGGCGAGAACCAGGCTGCTGTTGAGAGTGCTCGCAAGGCTGGTAA
The DNA here is from genome assembly GCA_038094075.1 of Xerocomus spinulosus. Taxonomy (NCBI): domain Eukaryota; kingdom Fungi; phylum Basidiomycota; class Agaricomycetes; order Boletales; family Boletaceae; genus Xerocomus; species Xerocomus spinulosus. Next base: position 20,629 of record JBBPTN010000061.1, on the reverse strand, counting down.
CACCCAGGTTTGGAAACAAGTTCATGCTGCTTGTATAGAGAAAGCAGAATTCCGTTTGGTAAATTTACTTTGGTCGAGTACGAGGCACAACTGACCTGCTTTACAGGCTCAAATCTGTGGTCTCAACATCGTTGTACATGCGGTTCGTGAATTGCTCGACACTTGTCTGGCTTTTACTGACTGGACTTGTAGGAAGAGTTGCATGGTCTTGTTCAATCTTACGAACGTCGCGGGTATTTCGATGAAGTCCTAGCTCTGTTGGAGGCTGCACTGAGCTTGGAGCGCGCTCATGTATGTTTTGTTCTTGCCTGCGGTACTGGTATATTGACTGTTTTTCAGATGGGAATCTTTACAGAACTTTCCATTTTGTACAGCAAATATAGACCTGGAAAACGTATCTGCGATTTTTGCATCGCCTTTGAGTCTACTGATAGTTTGATCTTTAGTCATGGAGCACCTTAAACTCTTCGTGTCACGAATCAATATTCCAAAGGTGACTCAATATGTTTCTTGCGGGGATATCCACGTACTCACGCAAACCAGGTCATCAGAGCCACAGAAAAGGCACATCTTTGGCCCGAGCTCGTTTTCTTGTATGTGAAATACGATGAATTTGTGAGAGACCATGTTGGGCTTCTTGTGGTTCCACTCGTTAATTGCGAATCCAGGATAATGCTGCACTGGCCATGATCGAACGATCGCCTGATGCTTGGGAGCATGGTCAATTCAAGGATGTTATTGTTCGCGTTGCCAATGTCGAGATGTGCGATGAACTTTTTGGCTTTGCTACCCCTTGCGCTCATATTCGTTTCGTCGCAGCTACTACAAAGCTCTCACTTTCTACCTTCTAGAGCAGCCTACCTTGCTGACAGATCTCCTGAGTGTTATGATTCCCCGCATAGATCATGCCCGTGTTGTGCGCACATTCCGTCAAATCGACCATATTCCCCTCATCCGTTCATATCTGATCGCCGTTCAAAATGTCGGTCTGAGCTACCATGGTGGCCAAAGCTATACTGATGATATTCATAGTTGAACATCGAGGCGGTCAACGACGCATATAACGACCTACTTATCGAGGAGGAGGATTACAAAACCCTCCGTGACTCAATCGACAGCTTTGACAACTTCAACAACATTTCTCTTGCTCAACGATTAGAAAAGCACGACCTTCTCGAATTTAGGCGACTTGCTGCACACCTTTACAAGGTATGAATCATTTCTTCTTATTTTCAGAAGTACTTACGCCCTCGGAGAAAAATTCACGGTGGGAAGAGTCGATATCTCTGTCGAAGCAAGACCAACTGTACAAAGATGCGATCATTACGGCCGCTGCATCAGGCTCTACTGAGGTTGCCGAGGACCTCCTCTCCTACTTTGTCGACATTGGGAACAAGGAATGCTTCGCAGCTGTCCTTTATATTTGCTTTGACCTGCTGCGACCTGACGTCGTAGAGGAACTTTCATGGCGGCATGGCCTCAACGACTTTTATATGCCTTATAAGATCCAGGTTTCAAGAACGATGCGGGAGAAGGTTTGTTCATTTAGTCGTTGTCATGGAGCTGTGGTTAACGTGGCATGCTTTCCAGTTGGCAGCGCTTGAGAAAGAGGTTCGGGAGCGGGCCAAGAAGGACACTGCAAAGGAAGCGCAAGAAGCCGAACAGCCCATCATCAACCCTCTCAACCGCCTACTTATCACTCAAGGAAATGGGTTTGTGTTTGACACAACTCTCTTTTATAAATTGTGAAACATCCTCGTGTAGGTACCCAACTCAGGCGCCTCCAATGGTGAACGGGACTGGCATAGGCGTAAATATGGTCCCGGTACGCGTTTCTTGTCAGATGTGGAAGTATTCTAAAGTTTGTTGCAGACCATGACAGGTTACATCTGATCGTTTCATGATGGCATGCTATTGTCCGCCAACGGATTAAAATGTATCGTAGCGCATCCTCTTTTGTTTGCCATAATCCAGGCTTGTCTTTTTCTCGACATTATTGGGCGAGTGAAAGAATGTCCATCAAGAAATACATGTAGAACAAAAGGCGAAGGAACGCCTCTACCAAGAGATCCGGGAACTGTTGCATGTAACGGAAAGCAATTAGAAGAATCCATAATAAGATGCATGCGATGCAATCAAGAGGTTATGGAGAGACAGTGATCCGAATGACAGGATCAACGTCACATCACTATACAACCACCTGAACCCTTGGACCGTGTGCTCAACGATACGCGTGCAGCTTCATAAAAGACTTCTGAGACCCCTCGATTGTGTTTCGAACTACACTCTATTGCGGGGGTAGGTCATTTATATCTGGACCGCAAGTAGGAGAACAGATAAAGTACGTACCAAGGTATCGTGACGCTCTTATGCGTCGCGCGACAGCAAGACCCTCTTCATATTGCACTGAATGCATCCCGTAACGCGCAAGCCGTTCTAAAACGTTTCTGTCGTCTCTGAGGTCACACTTGAGCGCTATGTTTGCTAGTCAGCCAGCTTCCATCTCGTATCTACCTCGAGAAGACTGACCGACAAGGACGAGCTACAAGTAGATATTGTTCAGTCATCCCGCCAAAGGAGAGTGTCGAGGGAGCCGAATATACCTTGACACCCGGACAAAACTCGATAATCTCGTCTATCCACTGTCATTGGTTCAAAACGCATATAGACACGAACGCGAAAGAAAAAGGACAACAAACTTTACCTTTGTTTCCACGTTTTCGAGCGAGGTGGGGTTGTCCACCTGCCACCACGATCAACACCCCGCTCGGCCCAACCAAACGAGGGGACTCACGGAAAAGCAAATCATGACAACGTGTGTTTCCGCATAGCTTAGCGATCTCAGTCTATCAAACTCTTCCTGTCCTGAGGTTTTCTTCAGAAGTTATGATGCAACACCCCGGTGCGGCCATCGGTGCACTTACCGGCCGTGTCCCATAAGCTGAGTTCTACGAGCTGGTCTTCGACGTAGATGTCGTGCACATAGTTCTCAAACACGGTGGGCTCACTGTACGATATATTATATATTTAGCCTCGAATAATAAGGGTGTCGGTCCGCTTTGCACTCACTATACTTGGGTGAAGAAGCCCCTGGTGAAAACGTTGAGAAGCGATGTTTTCCCTGAGAGTTGGACTCATGCTGAACTAGGGGAACGAAGAACGAGGGTAGGATGCCTACCACAAGCGCCATCTCCACAAACGACCACCTTTCTTTGTACCTGGAAACACGCGCAAATGGTGAGCACGCTGCCTGGATGCCACGGCTCCACAGTCTTACGGGTCTGCGTCCAAAGCCAGCCTTTGAAGAAGAGCCACAGATCGCCATGAGGAATGCAGGCGGAGCGAGAAAGATGTACGGCTTGCTCCAGGTCTGCATTGTCCGTCATGTCATACACCTTGTTTAGCTCTGTTTGTTGACATTATAGGGCAAGAAAAAAAAAAAAAAGAGATCAAGAAAAGCCAAGGTACAGTATTAAATGTACAGTCGGATCAGCATCATAATAGCTACATACATCAAAAACATATACCAGCACTGTTCTTAAAGACGTATATAACCGCGCATCAGGATAACACATCCAGAAAACACCGCAGCGAAAAGCGACGACTCATCAGTGGCCCAAACTCAAACCACTTGAGTTGACAAAGTCTTGCCACGTATTCTGCATCGTGTTGGCTTCTGGAGACTCTCGTCGTGTCGAGGACATGTGGCCGTTCATATGAGAATAACCGTTCTCGGAGACCATCCCATAGTCATAGACAGGGAAGTAATTAGGGAACTGTCCGGGTACCAGTTCCATTGGTTGTATATGTGCAGGGCAGTCGTTATACCCAGGCGTTTCGTAGTGTTCTCTTATCGGTGTGTTGAAAGCAGAGGCATCAGCGTACGTCGAACCATTGGTGTGAGAACCGGTAGTATGACCAAACGTTTTCAAATAGTCCACGACAGTGGGATGGACATGGTTGCTCCCGGTGGCCAGCGGCAGAGGTACTACCGGATTCAAAGTCGTGGGCGAGCGATCAATAACTGCAGGTGACGACTGCGGCGACAGTGAATCCTTCTTGGCCACAAGCCGCGTCTTTCCACCCAGAGTCGAAAGTTCGTCATTGTCCTCAAAGGGTGATGCTGGTTCAGAATGGCTCGACAACTGTCTTGCGATGGGTGAGATTTTACCCTTTCGGAACTCATTCAGGCTGATGTGTGCCTTATTTTGCAGCGTGAGCATGATATCCTGAGGGGTGGATGAGCAGGTACAAGTGACACGACAATAAGTACAGGACTTACCAATACGGGTTGAGCACGGAACCCCCGTGCTGCCTTGGAAAAGAGCTCGCAGGCAGAGTCCAACTGCACGAGCGCAGAGGGAGCCAAACTCATCGACGGACACCGGGTGACCACAGAACCCAACACGATCTAGAACATCCATCAATCCGTCAGCACATCACGGACCTTGATAACACCCGTCGGGTGGACGCACTGCACAGGAAAACATATGGGTCCACAAGAACCACATCCGTTCGCTCGGCTCTTTGAGTTGCGTATGAAGATTTCGCATCATGGCGACGAGTGACCCCGCGCTCCGGTATGCAGCAATGACGGATGTCCCGTACGGACTTCCAAGTGGATCCTTGGGGTGATCTGTCACGGCGCGGGCAAAGAAACTCCGGTGGAGATAGAGAAGATCTGATGAAAGCAGTGTCAGTAATAGCAGCATGCTCCGTGTGAAGACATGTGCGCGAAACTCGCAAGTGTCAAAAGTAATGTGGCGTACTCATTTCACGGATGGCGAGGACTATATGTCGTTGCAGAATTAAGGAAACACTCTCTTGATGACGGGACTCGGGAAGGGACGAGTTGCCAAACCCAGCGACTTGGAGGTTAGGAGGGACGGGGAACGCGCGCAGTTTGCGATCCAATTGAAGAACGGTCGCATATGTGGGTGACTTTGCGCCGAAAGCTTGATCGTGAACTACACTCATACATTCCGACGCAAAGCGGTGTTTCCAAGCGTGGACTGAAGAATAAAAAGTTTCAGAAACGGGACATTCCGATACATTAGGCGACACACATGACTCATCACCAAGTTCCCCAGCAGAAGGCAGTTTGCAATCAATGTGTGACAGATAGAATGACGGCGGGCGGCCAAACGTCCAACACTGATACTGTTGAACCTAAATTCGTGATTGGATGCATTTCTCCACTCACCTGCCACGAGTCGTATGTGTACAGCTCCCAAAACAGCTCGCGCCGGCGAAGGGTCTCCTTTTGATCCACCCCCCATTTACTTGGATCCCGGTCTGAGTCAAACACCAATCGGGTCAGCGTTGGTGACTGAATCAAACGGAGAGTACTGACGAAGCCCGATCTGTTTGATCACGAGAAACCGACTGGCTTAGACAACAAAGATTATCAAGCAGGCAAACTCACGCTCTGCGCAATCTTAATTGCCATACCGATGGTAGCCCACCGGGTACCAGAGTTGGACCCGTGTCTATCAGATAAGAAGAGATAGAAGGTCATCAAAAACTATTGGAAAGAAGATCAGTCGTCCATTCCCGCGACACAGCGACTGGACTTGCCAATGTTTGCACGGCGCTGATAGTGGGATCTTCGAAGAGCGTGGATTGAAATATGGATGCACGTGCCAATTGGTGGTATTTTTCGGCCTCGATATTATAAGCCGGGTTCTTGATGTCCACCAGGCTTCCGATGGCAAGTACCATGAACAAGAGAGCGAGCTTGTGGGAGAGAAGATGGTCATCGGATGGCGGTGCAGCGTCGGGTGCATAAAATAGAGGATATATTTCCTCAAAGAAATCATGTTCGTTAATGGGGTTGTACCTGAGGGTGTTTGAGAATTTCAGCAACAACTTGTCCCAGTCACTTACATCCAAGCACCAAGCGTGTAGTATACCTGGGAGAGGTAGTGGGCCCTGGGTGGCTCCGGGAGATACCAAAAGAGTTCTCGAAGGCGGACATTTTCGACTTGGATCGGATGCGAACTCGGGACGAGAGGGAATGCACCACTCCGTGCGAGGATCTCGGGCGAAAGGATGTTTTGCAATGAAGCTAGCCGGTGCATTTCAGATTCCTGTGAGTCAGCGCCTTCATTCTAAGTGGCCTCAGAACGAGTGCGCAGTAACATGATACAACAGTTACCTGCAAGAAGTACTGTGGTCCAAAAAAGGAAAATCAAAATAAAGAACGTGAATAAAACACATGATTCCTTTGTTCGGGGAGTGACTTGCCCAGGAGTTGGCTATAGAGCCGTAATACTTGGCCCCCCCTGAGGCGTTGATCGAAAGCGAGCCAAAAGCGTCGACGATGTCACCATTATGTTCTTCTTCCTTGATATCGCCCCTGGGAACATTACGATGACTGGGCGGTTCTCTCTGCAAGGGGGCCTTGATTTGGAGAAGGTCTTCTGCCAACAGATGATGTCTGTCTGGAGAGACGAGGGCATGGGATTGTCTCAAGGCATCCTCGAGCTCGCGCACACGGTTGCAGAGGACGGAGATCTTTTCGTGAAGCTCTTGTGTGGAAGCGAGGACGAACCTGGACATGTATAAGGGGGAGGAGGGGAGATGCAAAGGAAAGGAACATACCGGTTGCCCTGGCCAGTGGTGAGAGAGCCTGGGGGCGATGAGGTCGAGAAGGAGAGAGGGAGTCAGGGCGTACCGTCCGGACAGATCGCGCCGCAGCCGCGTTTGACGCAGGAGCCACAGGGAATGTTCCTGTCGCAGCGCAGCTTGAGGCTGGCCAGGTGTGAGCACAGCGGGGGTGTGAGGAGGAGGGCCTGACCGTCTGCACTCTGCACAAGAGAGGCGTGTTGCACCCTTTCTGCGTTTCTTTGTCGGGTCAGGGAAGATGTTTGGTTCCATGAAGATGGGAGGAGACAAGAGGCGCGATGGCTCGATGTCCGAGAATTGGAGGCGTTTCCACGGTGGACGATATCTATAATATCAGACGGTGTACCTTCCTTTTTGGGACATATCGGTAGCAATTGCAATGAATTTTTTTTGGAAACCTCGCGGGATTGAAGCGGAGTCTGTAAATTCGGCAAGTTGTTCGGCATCTCCCTGCCCTCGTGTCCTTCCAATCATTGTCCAGAGTCTTCTCTGCCTCATGATGCCGGTGATGAGGTTCCGCACACGAAAATTGGCTTGTTACGTGAATAGTTTCAGTGGTGCATCAGATATCGCGTTACATTCTCACAGTGTTCGACACCACAGCCGACGTCGTCTGCGTGCGTTACCCGACCAGCTTGAGTTGGAGCCTCAGTACTTCACCGTGTTGTCGAGAACGCCGAGGATCGCATGTTGCTCGAGGACACGCTGCTAGATGAATAATCAGATCGAGTCGAGCAACCCACATACCCGCAAGAACGTCCAGTTGGCTTCCGCGTACCCGCCGCCACCGCAGAGACGAGCCTCGCCATCGACATGTAAACCGCCACCCGTTGAAACATATGGGCTCACGTTTCAGGAAACCCACATCCACGAACCAAACCAGACCCTTGTCATATCAATCGGTCCGACAGATTCACGTAGCCGCTCATGCATAGCAGTTTCAGATTCCACAGCCTTCACACTAGACCACGACAGAAAATGAGCAGATCCACTTCTTCAGCGGAGATTATTGGGACAATGCGGCCCCTGTCACGGTGATCGAGGCAAGAAATGCACATACCAGTCCATGGAGCCCGCCTCAGAGCCAGAGGCATCGCAGAAAACGTGCAACACCATCGCATTCACAAATGGCGAAATCACCCCCCTCTTCTGCGTATGCATCTCTTACGCATCGCCCGAACAGCAGACACGTTCACAGTAATTGCAGCGATGATGCTCTTACGCGGCAAGGACGTTCTGTGTTGTGTGTTGACCAACGCACGTGGACGAGTCATTCACTCACTGCTGCTTGCACGTCTCGACATGGTACATCATCAAGTGGGCTATGAATACAGCATGGCGACATGCAATAGTCCTATTGAATTGATATCAGCGACCACCGCACGCGACCAGTGCCAGACTTACTATCCACCGCGGAAGTTGATCGTGAAGAGGAATTCATATTGCAGCCATTTGGGCTCGATGATCGAGTCTCTTTGGGATCATATTTATACCAAGAGCACCTACTGTCTTATCGCTCGGACACGATCCGGGCTGACTTGCCAAGACACGACTGACCACAAGGCAGATGGAGTGATGCAACCTGGTACGTGCCCTTGTCCACCTCACTATCGCGTCGAGACTATAACGGATCATCACCAATCATATTTACCGCTGTAAAGAAGGCGGTCAGTGCCTGCAATTCGTAAGTGGCTCGATCTTCGCAGCACATCGCCAGGGTGCTACGTACGAACTCACCGCCGTCGTGATGAACATAGGAGAGGTATCAGAATTATATCTAAGAAAAACTGCACATGTTAGAGTACGGCATATAACGGGATCAACAGAAATTGAACAACTTCTAAAAGCAAACGAAAAGAATAGTACAATATCTACTCTACACATCCAGTTCATCATCATAACCGGGTCGTGTGCTGGTCTCAAAGTGCCGGGTAGCTATAGTATCCAAATATAATCTCAGAAAATGATACCAGAGGGAATGAAAAGATCTGTAACTCATATGGCGACGGGGGTAAACACCTCTTCCATCCCAGACGGAGGAAGCATGCCTGTCTTCCGCTCTGGACTGGCACCAAGATCCTTCGCCGAAGAGCCGGAGGTGACACTTGTCGTATCTCTCACTAGCACGATGGGGCGGGGAAGCTCACTTGCGGGGCTGACGGGCTCAGCAAGAGATTCCTCAATGGATGACGTATCCGACAACGCATTGTACATCGCTTCGTGTTCGGCATGCGGCGATTTGACGGGTATCGTGGAGGATATACTAGCATTCCGTGCGCCAAAGAAATCGCCCAGCTTCCGCGAAAGCGGTTGAGGGGGTGGTGATGGGGGGCCTGGCGGTATAATTGGCGTGGGTATTGCACCAGGAGGATTTTTAGCTAATGGTTCAGTTCGCCAGAGCTTGAAGCCCCAGCCCCCAGTGGCTTGAGTGCCCTTCTTCGGTTCTGCCTGAGAAGATGATGAACCCGCTGTAGGACCACTCCCATTTGGTATCGAGGGGCCAACGTTGTTCTCCTCTATGAACCCACGAAGAGCTTTGACACATAGTTCCGACGCCTCTCGTGCTTCGTTTGCCTCGTTCAACTCGTGCTTTGCTTCTTCCAGTTCCGTCCGCAGGGAATTGAGCTCCTTGCGGAGCATTTCAACCTCGGTTGACTCCTCCGATTGAAAGACGGAAGGAGGAGGGGAGGCACGGCCAAATAACCCCGGTGACCTTGGCGCAGAGGTAAACTTGCCCGCAAACAATGTGCTATCGGGAAGTGTACAATTGGTGGGACCAGGACTTCCATGAGGTGAGGCACTATCGAACTTTGCAAAACCCGAGTCTGAAACAGATGAGATGCGTCGATGTGCATTGATCCGGGCGGCGCTGGAGCCTGTAAGCGGTGCAAATGACGCCCGCTTTGCCGTTTGAGGAGCTGCCAAGGTTGCGAAGCCAGCTCTAGAGAGATCCAGTGGCGATGGGACCTGACTTTGTCTACGGCTCTCGGATTGCAGACGCATAAGTCCTCGTCTGGCACATTGTCAATGACTGGTAAAGGCACATGGGAAGTGACATACCTGCTTTCCTCGACTTTTGACCGCAACACGGAGATGGTATTCTCATCGTCCTTTGCTTTGTTATTTGCATTATCAAGTTCATCCTGCAATTTGGAACACTTGTCCGTCATGTGGGTCAAGGTGTCTGTGATATCCTTCTCCTTGGTCTGCAGTCGAGAGAGTGACGCGGCAAGTTCGTCTCGTTGGCGAGTCGTCTCTACCAGAGATGACCTGAGGTCGGTGATGACATGCGCCAACACATGGTGGTCGAGTGACTGTGGCCGTTCGTCTGCGCTGGGTGTGGGCGGAGGAAGCGACTCATTGTCAAGCTGACGCTCGAGCTCGAGGGTGAGGTCGATGGAGTAGGGCCTTTGTGGGTTGTCGTCGGTGGACATGGTTGAGTGACAAAACGCTAAATGTCAGGGTTGCTTGACTTCAACATTGCCGTGCGTCGCATTCACCGCAACAGACAAAGACGGACTACCAAGGCACGTGACTTATCCCTTCACCGCCACCATCAGCACCGCCTCCCCCCTGTCCTACATTAAATCTTGTACACAGCTGCCTACTTGACATTTTTCGTCTAGATATTCCGTATTTTCCAGTACAGCCCATCGCCATGGCACTCAGGTATGCGTCAGGGGATCGACACAGACCACCCCATCGCGCTCGCTCCATGGATAGCCCCATCGATGCAGCCATTCCCTCACACCAGCAGCGAGTCGAGCACGCGAGGCTCCTCTCCCACTGTCTTGAGTACCTGTGTGTTTCTCCTCTCCGACAATAGCGTATGCTGTAGAATATAGTCAGAACAGAAGATGTAGCATCTAAGAAAATTCTGACCAAGACCCAAAAAGTGTTCGCGTTCCAACTTCCAGTGCAAGTCAGCTCATCTGAGAAACACAGCCAGGCACACACCAACACTCACAGCGAGCACAAATTCTTCCAGTACTTCAGTGGCCTCATTCGAGTGTAACCCGTGTAGGTCGAGCATCGCTTCCGTCCGCTCCTCCGAAGACAATTTCGATTCACCACCAACGTCCTTACTTGCGATACCCAAACATACCCCCAAACCACCACCACACACGCGTCCTCGTGCGCTCCGATCCCCCAGATCGTCAGACCAGTTCAGGTCGCGGCCTTTGACGGCTTGCTCCGCGAGCTTAGCGCGTTCTCTTACCAGCCTTCCGGCAGCCTCCGTCATCTCATGGCTCATCTTCGCATTAAGGTCGTGCCCTTCCCGACTGAATCGCTTAGCGGCAGCACCATCCCCACGCCTCCATGCATCAGCAGCTCGCGAGAGACACGCGTTCCGAGCAGCACCGAGTTGCAGCGCACGAGAACGATATGACATGTAGAGGTTATTTACCGCTTCCCCTGTCGGCAGTGTGGGCAGCAGCATCGGAGGACGCAATCTGATACGTGGAGATGGCTTCGGGGCGACGATCGTAGTTCGCAGCTGGAGATTGTCAGCAGAGTTGGCACTCGAAAGTGGTTCACGCCGAGTCACCGTCGCCCGGTCCGCTGGCAATGTAACTGGTGCAGGTCGTTTTACTGCAGCCGCAAACCTTGTCCGGCCTGCATCATGCTGCCAATTTCCATGGGCCCTTTTGCTCCTTCCATCGAAACCAAGCGCGGGGAAATCTTCCGAAGGTGGACTGGGAGATCCAGTCGAGTTTCCAATGCTGTGATGCAGGTTCGTACGGGACAGTGCATTCGTGACGGTTGAAACATCGATATCCTTGGGCAGCTGGTGCAAGAACTCACACTGATCTTGTTTTGCACACGTACCACGTAACCAGAATCGGCACAGGGCACGCTCAAGATCATGACTGGGTACCGACATATCAGGAACAGGGAACAAGGAAACAACGATAATATATTACCTGAACCGACAATCTGCCCGTAAACATTCACCAGCGAGGTAGTATCGGCACACCCGATTTCCACCTGGCACTGGTCGTGCACCGGTACCCCGTAGAGCTTGTCTTGCCACGTTTGGGTAGCCAGATCGACCGCCGCGCAGTAAAGCAGCAGGACCATCCCTTGTAACCAGTGTAACACGGCCACCTACTGGCTGTATTCTCGTCTGCGTGTGCTGGGGGGGAGGGGGTAGTGCACGATCAATGAGCCAAGCCATGGCCTTCTCGAAATCGTATCCGTTCTGAGAAAGGGCTTCTTCGAGCTCGGAAGGAGCGAGAGTTGAACCAAAGACGGAACTCAACACATCAAGAGGAGTCATGCCATCAGTGAGGTAACCAGACGTATCCGGGTCTTCGCCTGGAATCTCATATTGAGAATCATAATCGTACCCAGAAGGGTAAAATCCGGCGCGAAGGTCGTCAGGAGAGTGGCTCGAGAGGGCTGAGTCAGACCATTGATCAAAGTCTGTGACTGTGATCGGATGGAACGAATGTGGTACCATCTTTTGTACAAAAGGATCAAACGGGTCCTCTTCCTCCTCGTCTTCACCAACCCTCATAGAGGAACGAAGTTGGCTTGGAGTTACAGCCCGGGAAGGGATATTCTGATCCGGAAGAAGCGGAGCAGCGATTGCGAGGTTAGATGAGGCTCTAAGGGGGCTGTGAGACCATAAATCGGGCGAAGGGGTCTCTGTTCTTCCGTATCCTGAGAGTGTAGCAGGATTGGAAGAGGCAGCCGACAATGGCCGTGGGATTGGTTTGAATTCAGTGGCTTTAGCACTGAGCAGTCTCGGAGAGGATATGGGTGACGCAGGAAGGCTCGCAGTGAATTGAGCATGTGCCTGGGTGGCTTGAGAGTGGGGTGAGTTCATGGGTGATACGCTACGAGCGGTGATATGAGATGGCGTGTTACCGCTGACGAGCGGAGATGCAACAGGGGTGTGCGGTCTACGAAAGCCAATAGTAAACGGAGAACTTGGGACCGAGGAAGGGGTATCTGGTCTGTTGGGCCGTACAGAATGAGAAGATGCTCTAGAAGAGGGTCGTGACGGACGTCGGGTTGGTGTGAGGAACAGAAATGGAACACCGGCAACGTCGTCGCGATGTCTATGCATGAGGTCAAGGACATGTTGTTCTAGCTGCGATGGGGCTGATTGAGATGGGTCTAGTAGGCTGGTCAAGACACTCACCATATCGTCATCGACCCCGCACTCGGACTTGAGAACGCCTTTGAGAACGTCCTCTTGTTCGTCGGCAAGTAGAGATGCCACCTTGTTCACCAGGGCGGTGCTGACACGGTTTGGGTCGTCGCCGTCGTCGGCATCGTATCCTTCGAGTGGGGATCTGTGCTGCCGAATTATAGCAGACAGCTGGGCGCGGGTGTGGGGGAATCTCTGGACAAGGCCGTGCTCAGCTGCGCTGTCGCTGGTGCCACCTGCGCCGGGCGGGAGGAGCGGGGAGGGCAACGTGAGCGTACGGGGCATAGGTGGGTGGCAGTGGGAGATGGGACGCTGATCTGTGCATGGGCCGTTGAGCGGGGCCAGTCTGAATAAAAAACTGAACGTCCTCCACACAAACATATAACGTTACTTTTCAGCGTCTCTAACGACGAGCAACTGAAACGTGCTACACATCATTCATCCCACTGGACGAGCACATATTCTTCTCGCCAACACTCCTTGTCATTCCCTTGGTCGTCCAGGCAGCAATCATTGGCGCAGGAAAATACCATGCATGTCCCCCATTCCATTCCTCGGCTGCCTGGTTCCTTTGTGCGTCTGAGTGCATCCTGCACCGCCTTGATCCTCTCTTTGTCGGTCCATTTCTGTACATTTGCATGCTTGTCTCCCAGCACGTTGATCAGATTGGGCATCAGTTGGCATTCGAACACCCTGTCTGATTTGCAACAGGGACACGATGGGATTGATGCCGTACTATAGGACCGTTTTGCCGGTTGCACGACCATAAAGTCCGCCTTTGTTACGGGGATCGGTGCTGGCGTGGGCAAAGGGAAGAGTGTCTCAAACACTTTATCTGATGAGAAAAGCAGAGGGGTTCCTTTGAGTTCGTACCTGCAACGAGTACATTCAGCCTAGTCCATGGACTTTCCGCTAAAACTCACCGGAAACACTGCTCTCCCGTAAACCCAACACGCTTCGTGAACTGATCAAATATGTTGTCTACCTCCACCGAGTTTTCATACATTTCTGGTGCCCAAATAGCATCCTTGCTGGATTTGTCATCCGCTTTGACAAAATCATCAATTCTGGCATTCAACGACGCCCTTGGTTTGGATGGTTGTGGAATGTACTCGGGGACTGTCGACAAGTATATCGCAGGATAGGATGGAGCTGCGGTCCAGAACGAGTCTGTCACTCTCGTCGAAGCCATGGCTGTGATGAGAGAAACCTCGGAAGATGATGAATCGTCGCTTTCTGTGTCGCTGCAATGATCGTGTTCCTGCTGTTCTTGCTGAGGGATATTCATCGGCGAATTCCCAAATATTTGGTCACCGAGACCAAAAGCCGTTGGTCCAACGCTAGCATTCATCTGACGAAAGGGTCAGTTGGTGCAACGGGAATGTGGGTGCCACTTCTCACAGAGAAAGGATTAGCTAGTGTTGAGTTGGGAAGAGGGACATTAGTCTTTTGTTGTCTTGCTTGCTTCTTCTTTAACTTGGCAGCATAGGCAGCATTGTGTCTCAAACCACGCCATGCCCGTATACTGTTCACATTCAGCATGCGTCACTCTTGTATTGAATCTCGCATACCTTCCGGCCCGTCTTTGACATGCAGAACGAGCACAGCCCCAGACATACAATGCACGGTCCATGGGACTCTCTTCGAATGGACACCACACTTGCAGGAGGAGCTCCATGGGGTCAGAGCAGACCTTGCATTGAGAAGATGAAAAGAGTGGTTCTCTCGAGGGTAAGAACGCCTTGAAAAGCGAGATGTGATGAAATCTGCATTGTCATGATGTCCGTACATGGATCAAGAGGCAGAGCTCGTACAGGAAGACCACCGATGCGAGAGACAGCAGCGTCTTTGGTGTCAGCATCGGTTTCTACCCTCCCATCGGGAACACCGAGCAGAACGTCCGTTTCAATGCCGGCACAGATATCCTCGTCAGAATCGGACCAATCGTCCTCTGCTAGCGCAGGCATACTGTTAAGAGGGTCAGCAGGGAACAATCAAACGACAGTCAAACGAAGGATCAGATATGCATGAATGGTAAATATAAAGGACTCGTCACAACCAACAGCGAGAGGAAACCTCAGACTGAACATTTCGGACTCGTCATCTGTGTTCATCCAACAAGAAAGAGACGAAAGTGTAGACTTACTTGACTCGCGGTGTCAAAGTAAGAAACGACGTTTTTATCCAGATGGGGATGGGAAATAGTTTCCTTGTTTGGAAGATAGGTGCCATCCCTGGCCGTGTCCCAATGTGTGTTCCGTTTCGCTCGCCGATGTCTGTTCCGGATGCACGGACGCGTAGAAAGATCAGCTTGCAGCCAGCCAAGGTTCTTTCTGTGTCGTATGTTCAGCCCACATTCTTCGTCTTGTCGCTCATCGCCTGCAGAATTGGCACCAAGGCATTCCCAAAGATACTCTTCTCAAACATTGTGTTTGTCCTCGCGCTCTTTGCTGCAAAGGAAGCGCTGCTTTCGTACGATGTCGGTGTCTTTTGGGTGGTCATGAGAGTCCTCGTCCTGGGTGCTGTGGGCATGTTGGTCTGGGAGGGCATGACCATGGATTTTACAAACAAACCCAATATCGAGGTGGGTCCTCGTCATTGTGATTCCCAATGCCATCTCACAGTACTGCAGTGGACCGCACTGGGTGTATCTTCGCTCCTGCTATTTATACAACAGGCAGCGTTATATACTGCCCTCTACCGACTACCCTCGTCTCGGTATGTTTGCCATCTCGTATAATGCAACGGAAGATCTCACCCTATCTTTCACAGCGTCATCTTATTTGTTCATTTTTCCTCTTCGTGGGTAGACGCGATGGTACCATTTCCTCACTCGAGTTGGAAATTTACTCATATCTTGTCTCAGACATCCCGTCCCCTCGTCGTAGTGTCCTCCTTCGTTCTCTCCTTTTTCGCTGATGTCGTCTTGTCTAACAGTGCACCTGACAACATTCTCCCGGGTTATGCCTGTCTTATACTCCACGGCTTAGTTACGTATGCTCTGGAGCATCTTCGGGGTGTTTTGTCGCCTACAATTAGTCCCACCCTAGCCACCGCCGCGAGCACCCTTGGCGCTGCGTTGCTTGGCCTTCCTCTCTATACGTTCAGGCGAGCGCTGGTAAGTTTGACTACCACGTGGTGGGATCTTTGCTTGACCATTTCAG
This sequence comes from Xerocomus spinulosus, assembly GCA_038094075.1. Taxonomy (NCBI): domain Eukaryota; kingdom Fungi; phylum Basidiomycota; class Agaricomycetes; order Boletales; family Boletaceae; genus Xerocomus; species Xerocomus spinulosus. Next base: position 4,678 of record JBBPTN010000061.1, on the reverse strand, counting down.
CTCAATTCCCGCCCATCGCCTGTCGTTCCACTGCTATCATTAGCCGTCCTTCCTCTCCTCGCATTGAGTGCTGTGTTCTTGACACCAGACACTAGAACGAAACAGTACAACTCTCAGCAAGCCGTCCAGGTGTTCCTGTTATCTTATCCATCGGCACTCCTTGTTGCAATTGCCTTGGGACATCTTGGATTCTCTCAGCATCCACACTGGATTGATCTCGTGCTGGGTGCGATGCTCTACTATGGTAAGTCAAGTAGCGAGTCGACGCGTGCTATTCATTTAGACCACCTCAGCAAAGTATCCGAACCCAGACCAGACCCATCCGTCTTCTCCACGAACGCCAATATCAAAACTTGCTCGCTTCTACCTGAATTCTATTCTCTCAGATAGCGAGTCTAGAAAGATATTCTATTTTTTAGCACTGAATCTGTGCTATATGCTCGTACAGATGCTTTATGGCGTCTGGACAAATAGCCTGGGACTTATTTCGGATGGTGAGCAGCTCTTGACAGTTCCATCTCAATTTTATCGAACGCACGTGAATACACAGCAATCCACATGGCTTTTGATTGTCTCGCCATTGGAGTCGGACTATTAGCTTCGGTAATGGCTAAATGGCCTCCAAATGAGCGATTCACTTATGGGTGAGTTTTTTCGCGTCTTGGTTTGTAAAAACGAATTTGTCCGAGTCTAATGTATATTATTCTTTCACAGGTATGGCAGAATCGAGACACTCTCAGGCTTTGCGAACGGAATATTTCTTATCCTGATTTCAATGTTCATTGTGTTTGAAGCGGTCCAGCGGCTGTGAGTCAAAATGCTTTACAAGCGCCGTACTGATGATTTGGTGTCATCCAGTTTAGACCCCCCGGAGATGTCGACGAGCCAACTCCTGTTGATTAGCTCCATCGGGCTTGGCGTAAACTTGTTTGGCATGTTCGCTATGGGGGGACATCACCATCACCACCACGTACGTGCATTGAACCGATAGCTATGCTGGAAATAATGGTGATCGATACAGAGTCACAGTCATGATCACAGATGCGGACATGCGAATGGGCACGAACATGGTCACCACGAGCGCACTCACTCCCATGCTAGTCAATCTAATCCACACGATAATCATGCTCACCATTCAAGCGAGCACGCGTCTGGCTCACACCGCCATGACCACCAGAATTCAGATGCGCATACTCTCGACTCCAATAAGCACGTTGAACGCGATAGCACTCATCATACCCATACCCATACTACTGTGGCATATTCACAACAGGATCCACGCATGCATCACCATGAACGACAAGAGAATGAACCTTTCCTGCATCTTAATGAGCCACGTCCTGATTCCGACTCCTCGCCCACTGAAGTGGAACATATGCACCGTGGTTCAAGGTCTTCCACAATCAGGGAACGAAAACCCCATTCCCGTGGCCCATCGCTTCAAATTACACTCGAAAACATACAATCACTCCCAGTTCAGGTTCCATTTCCGGTGTCATCCCCGGTGGATTCACCGCTCTCTCCTAGTTATCCCAGCACATTCAAGCATGACCATCACTCCGTGCATCATCATCACCATAATGTCGAACACGACCGTACCCCAGACGTCCATGATCTCCGTCATGAGCGTGGCCATGATCACGCAGGCCATAGTCATGGCCATAGTCACAACATGCGTGGGGTATTCCTACATGTTATGGCGGTATGTTTGGTTACACCTTCTAACGCCATACTCAAAGATAGTTAGGATACGCTCGGCTCAGTAGGAGTTATTGTCTCAACACTCCTTATCCAGTATTACGGGTGGACAGGCTTTGATCCTATCGCGTCTCTCTTTATCGCCACACTCATTGTTGCGAGCGTTGTGCCACTCGTCATTGATACGGGCCGCGTACTCAGTTTAGACTTGGGCAACGATGACGAAAGCAGGGTTGAAATGGCCTTGAAGGAGGTATGATTCCAAGTATTCGATGATACCAACGAGCCTGATCTGTATCACTCTGTAGCTTGAGTATGTCGAAGGTGTCGCATCGTATTCCTCCCCGCGATTCTGGCCCAAGGATTCCTCGAGCATCATTGGCTCAATCCATCTCCAGGTCTCGTGTTCTGTCTCTCAGTCCCATTCGTTGAATATGCCAGGCAATAAACAATCGAATACTGACCTCGTGTTAGAACGCGTAAATGCTCTCTTGAAAAGCAGAATACCTGGGCTAGAAGAGGTCACGATACAGTTGGAGGAAGCTTCCCGGGGGTAGTAATGTAGTAATGATGGACTTTGGTGATTATACTTGGATTTTCGGTAATTTAATCGCAGAAGGATGAGTGACCGTTTTGGGAACACCGTCGATAAAGTGTAAGTACTACTGGTAAGTAGTTTGCCGTCTTCACATTACATTACACATGTGCACTCATTACTTAGTACTTGGTGCTTTGCGCCAGCCAGCCATGATGACGCCCAAGATCAAGACCCGCGAAGTAGACGAGCTGGCCAGTCATTTCGGCCAATGTTGTGGAATGTGCCTCGCTTTTGTCTCACCAAGAGGCTGGTGATTAAACCGCTACGACAATCATAGGCTACTTCGACTGTCGAACAAGGAGATACATTTCGCCGCACTCAAGGATCCTTTGAATGGGTTGCTGCAGGAGCTTCTGGGAAGCACAGAACTCGAAAAGGCACAGTTACCGTGGTAGAGGTAGGTACTGATGAAACGCAAACGCCCCCTTCGTCAAGGGTACCAGGCTCACACAGTGCAAGACCTGACCTGACAGAGATCCTTGTAGATCTTATCAATCAAGTTCTCGGTGGACACCGCTGCTGTATCACAACATTTGCGTTGTTCTGTTAGTGTTTCCTGTTTTTTTTTTGTCTCCTAAATTTACACGAGACAACGAGTTCAAGTCTTGCGTACGCCTGCGTCACTCAACGTTTCCTCTGGGTTCGACGGCAAATGACCCCTGGATCAGCACCAGGCGCGCGGATCTTGCTGCAGTCTGTCCCATTTCTCGAGGACCGCGAGACGGAATTGGTGTACTTGTCCGTGAATGATGCGATAATCACTTTTTGGTCGCACAGTCATTCAGTAAGTTAGCAACCATGTCAGGACGTCCCAGAGTTCATTCACGCAGGATAATAAGAAGACTGGTTGCTCTACTAGAGGACTTGTGCGACCTCGAAGAATTGTCGCTGCGGAACATCCTTCGTTGGAGCGACAGCAAGGTACATTCTCCACGATTATAATGGTGAGATCTGACATGAGCGTCGACTCTTCTGTCGTTGTGCGCCGAAACAGCTATGTTGTGATGAAGCTAATGTTTTACCCTTCTTATTTTCATGCTCTTGCAGACGATGTCCACGAACGTGGCTAGAGAAGTACACGGCTACGGCCCAAGCTGGAATTACGCGACCGACACTATTTTCTGTACGAGTTTGGAGCCAGCACTCGTCCGATGCTCTCGACCGCACCACATAAGCCCCGCACTGTTTTCAATGGGCGGCAATACCTTGATGCTTCTTTCACGACCTCTTCAATTCCTCTGTCAGACAAACCACCACCTTGGCAATGACAGCTTCAACTTCGAAACCGGAGACAGGAAATGAATGATTCGACTTTAGCAGTTTCAAAGACTCTGTAAATTCTGAGGTGGCTGTTGCCCACTGCCTGTCTGACTCAGATGGCCTGGCAGGCACATGTCCCGTATCCAATCATCAAGAACAGTCCCCCGCTCGCGAATGTTCTGAGGACCCTTACGGCGCGCGGGTCACAGTTATCGCACAGGTGAGTGTCGAGCATTTAAAATTTGTCCACCCCAGAGCACCTGTAAGAGGTAGAGGCGAAAACGGGCGGACAGTTGACATACTCTACAAAATATTGAGTAGTAGAGATTCGTTATCATCATCTTCTAGTAGCTTGAAGTCTGCCTGGAAGAAGAATAGGCAAGTGCAAAACGAGACGGGGGAAGATGCAAAACCCTTCAAGGCCACCACAATGATCATCTGACATAGTATAAGCACTAATCAAGAGCGACTGGTAGACCATGCTCCGAAAATTTGGAGGTCGTCTTCAATATCGTGACCATACGACAAATGAGATCTACCTCATCCATCACCAAAACCCGAGTGATCTGTCAGTGAGTGAAAGGCGGTTGTGGTGACACCCGAAATACTTTTGACTGGACGAGTCTTCTAGTAGTACTAGTACACGAGTTGGAGTTTGTCTGACGAACCCACAAGATACTCATTGATCACACCGTCAGTCAAACATGAGATGTGGGTCATGACTGTTTTGCTGCAAGGCTCCGCAAACTTTTTCAGAAAGTTCTCTTGTAGGGATGAGTATTAGGGCTCGGGTGACTCAGTATCCCTGACTCCCATGAAGTGGAGGAGGGTTGTTTGTCAAATAGATATGTGCCGCTCTCCGCCAAAGAATGTGCAGATTTTTCTCGTGACTACATACTGACAGAAATCATGTCCAGGGGCTACGTCCACCTAAACGGGTACCTTAGGAACCCGTACGGACATCCGATGGAGCCCCGCAGGCTCCAGAACACTCAGGATTTCCAGTAATCACACGCTCTGTGAATCGCTTACCCGATTAGGTCACGGAATAGACTAGAACGATTGTTAATCGTTCTAGATCTAAGATCTGTCATCAGTATTATTGAATGCTGTATGACATCG